>WBMV01009291.1:507930-566896 GCA_013396655.1 Campylorhamphus procurvoides | reverse complement strand
CGAGCCTCACTGACAGCCCCGCCGCCGCCCGCCCGTCGCCATGGCAACCCGCGGGGCGGGCCGGGCCGCCACCGAGGCGGGCACCGCGCGGGCGGGCCGCTCTCCCTCCGGCCAGGCCGACACCACCGTCACTGTCACTGTCACCACCGCCACAATCACCCCTGTCACCGCCGCAGCGCCGCCGGCAGCGCCCCCGCCGCCCTTACATAACGCGGCCCCCGCCCGCCCCTGTGCCGGGCTGCCCCGGGGAGGAGGAGCGAGGGCTGTAGGGTCGGTGTGAGCGGGGCCGGGCCACGGAGAAACACCCGGTGGGGCTGGGGGCGGTGACGGTGTGCCAGGTACCCGTGCACCGCACGGCAGGGACGGAAACAGGGGACACCCACACCGGACCCGGGACGCAAATACCCCCGGGGCGGCAGAGGCAAAGGGTGATGCCGGGTGCTCCTCCCTCTCCTCGCTTCCCCATGTCCCACCTCACCAGGACGACTCCCACCGCTCACGTGTCCCTGTTTCTCCCCAGTGCCCGAGGCCCCACGACCAGAGGGGACCTGGGGACCACTGTACCCACTGAAGTCACAGTGGCACAGCCCAGCCGTCACCCTGCTCGCCTCCCCTGCCATGGAAGGGGAGTGTGGTGGCAGCCCCCACGCAAAGCTTTTCCCAGACCCGTGCAGCCACTGCACAGTCAAATCATGCCCATGGTGAATTGCCACCAGGAATAATGGCCAGCAGTCCAGTCACGTCACGGTGGCTGATCACAAAACGCCTCACTGCCTGTAAATCTATTCCAGGTGCGAATGGAATAGAATAGAATAGAATAGAATAGAATAGAATAGAATAGAATAGAATAGAATAGAATAGAATAGAATAGAATAGAATAGAATAGAATAGAATAGTTGGAAGGGACCTGCAACTATCATCTAGTCCAACTGCCTGACTGCTTCAGGGCTGACAAAAAGTTAAAGCATGCTATTAGTGGCATTGTCCAAATGCCTCCTAAACACTGACAGGCTTGAGGTATCCACCACCTCTCTAGAAAGCCTGTTCCCTTTTTGACCACCCTTTTGATAAAGAGCTCCTTCCTCTACAGTCTGAACCTCCCATGACACAGCTTTAAAACATTCCCACGCATCCTGTCAGTGGATACCAAGGAGAAGAGCTCAACACCTCCCTCTCTACTTCCCCTTCTCAGGAAGCTGTGGAGAGCAATTAGATTGCTTCTCAGTCTGCTTTTCTCCAAACTAGACAAACCTAGCCTAATTAACCCGCCCTGGGCTCCAAACTTGCTAAACACCACCTCTTTCTTCTCTCTCTCAGCTGGGTTACTTCAGCTTGGGGCAGAGCTCTGCACCACAGCTGCAGAGCAGACCTTCTTTCACCCAGAGCTGTAATAGTGCCTGTGCCCTGGCAGCCCAACTCGGCCATACGGCATTAGTCTGGACTCCTCAAAACATAAACACCTGTCTGGGTTTAAGCTCTGAATACAAGTGAGTACCATTGAATAGAAGTCGTGTGTGGGCCCACTGACATGGGGTTCCCTTTGAAGTCAGTAAAAGGTTTTACCATTGACTTCACTGGTTGGAAGAATTAGTTGTGGCATATTTTTTTTTTTTAACATCATCAGACATTCATTGCACTCTCCCATGAGAGCAGGTTGAATTATCTGTTGTGAATAATTTATCCAGTGAATTTAGTCCTGTTCATGTATAAAAGTGCCATTTGCATTCAGAATTACAAATGTTCAATAAAAGCAATATGAGCACATCATTCAACTTACATCTCTCTCCTGCCTTCTGCAAGAGACAGAGGAAAGGACAGATGAGGCAGAAGCCAAGATATTGGCTGAAGGAGGAAGAGTGAGTTATGTTTTACAGAGTGGAGTTTGTAAACATGCCCACCACCCAGAAGCCATGGAAACAGGAGTCTGACCAGAACCTTGACCCATAGGTGGAAGTTGCTCACCTTGATTGCGCCTCTATCAATTATTCCATGTTATGAGTTCCCTCGTTACTTGTCAAATTTCTGCTCTTTAGACAGCTGGAGGAAATTTGATTAAAAAAGAGAAAATACTGAGTGCTCTTGGAAAAATGCAAATACATGGAGCCAAGCGTCCTTTCGAAATCTGAAAGAACAAAACTTGATCATGTATCTTGAAAAAAAGTGGCCAAAATGCTAATATATAAGACTTGGCCACATGGCTGAACTTACCAATTTTTGCACTTTCATGCTGGTGCTTTGCTACGTTTCACCAATCCTTTCTATTTCACAAATTCTTCTTACAAGTGTTGTACCCAACAAAAGGAGATACAGAGTTACAAAAGGCAGAGGAGAGCTGGCTGTATGGAACAGGCAAGTTATTGTGTCTTCTTTCTTTTTGTGTCAATATTTGTGGCCATGATGGAAAGGGTGGATTTTCAGCTTGTTTTTCAGTCAACTTAAAATCCAACTGATAATGGAGGACAGTGATTTGAGGTCAACCTGAAATTACTACTTGGGAAATGTTTTGACAAACTGATTTTTTTTCTATACATTTGATTCAGTCCTTTTTGTATTTTAAAAATATTATTTAAATAACCTTGGATAGTCATTCTAAAATGAAATGTTAAAGCACTGAATTTTGAAACTGACAAATGAAATATTCCCATTTTTTTCTTTTATTATTTTGATTTAACCTGAAGACATCTATGGATTCATCATGAATTCATGGCATGCTCTTTAGTCCTCTGAATTATGATAGGGATTTCTTTATGGCTTCCCTTCATCTCTGTAGGTCTGAAATGGCAGTCTGCTTCTGACAGGAAAAAATGTCATAACTCTGTCTGCTGGGCAAGGGGGAAGAAAGGCTGACAGGCACCTTGCAAAGTGGAAACAAATTGGCATCTCTAATTTAAAAGCACAGAGAGACTCCACAGCCATCAGGGAGCTCCTGATGGCATGCAGACAGGGGCAGCTGAGCAGCTGTGGTAGGAGAGCTGTTTCTACTGAATCCCCTCGACCTGGCCCAACCCTAGGGTCGTCTGACATGGTGGAAGAGATCCCATACTGAGCTGCATGGCACAGCCACACCAGCAGGTTTATTCCAGCTGAAAAAGGTCTGTGGAAGAAATGTGCTTCAAGGTAGCTTTATTTCTCATGTTTAGACTGAGTATGAATGAAGAAAACCAGATATGTAACACTATATAAAAAAATTACTCAAAAAGGGTCATTAAAAAATGAAGCATTTATAGGTATACAATTTTTTAATAGGAACTAAAAACTCTGAGGTGGAGGCTATCCTCTCTTTGTTCCTTGGACATACCCTACGGCTGTTTTGGGCTGCTTGCTGAAGGTTACTGTCACAGACTGCTGGTCCAGCTCTCAGCCTTGGCTCCACCACTGACCCGTGCTGTGATCCTCAGGAAGGCAGGGCTTTACTTCATTTCAGCTGAGGATGCCTTCTCCAGTGACCCACAGGCGCCACAGACCCACAGTCTTGAACCAGCCTCATTCTCTACAGAGTGCCAGAGCTGCAGGGGCACCCCTGCAGCCGGAGCCATCAGGTGGAACAGCAGCAGCAGCAGTAATTACAAACCAGCTGCAGAGCCTCACCCTGCTTCTCCCCAGTGATTACACCAGGCAGACACTCTCAGTTCCCCCAGAGACTGCAGTCTGTGGCACAGAATGAATATTGAATAACATCCTAGGATTCACCAAGGATGAATTAGTGATGGTAGTGACAGCTAGCAAACAATCTTGTCCCTCATTTTGACACAAGCCCCATTTTTTGGTATTTAAAGGCTGCCTCACTTGCTGAATGGGAGCACTGAGCACAGGGTGATAGGACAGAGTTGTCTGAACATCTCTACAGGAGTTTTTCACTTCATGCGTCATTTCTGTGTAGCTTCAGTGTCTCCAGAGAGTCAGGAGCAGCTGTCTTAACATAATACCCAGGATATGCTCAGTTTTAAGCCAGAGTTTACCCATTCTTTGCTGAAGTTCTTTACCTTTTTTTTTGGTTAGCAATCTCCACAGTTGTGTTTCAACCATCACATGTACTATAGAATCAGAGAATCGTTTAGGTCAGAAAAGATCTGTAAGCTCATTGAGTCCCACTGTTAGTTGTACATATATATATATATAATTCATGGTACTCAAAGATGCTCCATCAATTTAAAACTTGTAGGTCTTCCTAATGATAAGCAGTGAATTGAAATTACAGAAAGTGAATTGCAAGACTTCAATTGGCACAATGCCTGCATCTGGGCCTCTGCTGGTGATAAGAGAAAGTCAGACAGCTTTTAAAAAGCCATAGATAATTATCATGCCAGAGTCTAGAACTTAAGGATGAGTTCAGGAAGGCCCAAAGCAGTAACACATCCATGCAGAAAACTGGCCCAATACCTGAAAAGTTATTTTGAACACAGCAGTTCCTTTTTACGTGATTAGGTGCGCTACTGCACAGATAAACTCTTCAATGCATTACAATATCAGAAAGTGGAAGAGATGCTGTTTGCTGGATTACAAAATCAGTGGCTTATTAGGGAAGACATAAGCACTGTCAGATCTCTGCTGATACCTTAAAATCTGCTTAGGGAGCCATTCGGACTAGAAGAAAAGAACAGCTAAAACCAGGAAAAAATTCAGAAAAAGAAATGGGGAATTAAAGAATCCCTCTTATTTTCCATGTGAGCCTTCTTGCTGTAACACATATCAGTGGCAAGTGCCTGCTTATACAAGTACAGGGGAAAAAAATCTGGGTTTCTAACATTTGTCACTTATTTGCATGTCTCCCAACAGATCCATGTCCTCTAAAACTGCGTATTTCCTTCCTACCTCTTCAGCCCATGTGGCAGCAGCAAGGACCTCTTTGAGACCATTTGCTTTGTTACTCCTACCCCTGTTTACCCAGGTCTGACCATTTTCCACATCCTTTTCTGAAAACCAAACTGTCCAGAGCTGCAGTGGCATAAAAAGCTCAGATGTGCATTTCAGCATATCCATAGCCTGACTGACCCTTATTCCCAGGCAGCTCAGATTTGGGGATATCTCAGGGAAAAAGTTTTTAAAGGAATCTGAAAAACGGAATATATGGAAGGAAGAATAAAAAGTGGCAAGTAGAAGATGAAGGATAAACTGGATTTCCTATACTCTATCAGACTGTCATCTCCACCCAGGCTTCATGTTCACCAGAAACTTCCTGGATAACACATGAAAAACTGTCACTGGGAAAATCTGGTATCAGCACAATGTACAGATAACAAAGTTCATCATGACTGGGAGAGGCACATGTCCCTGTAAAATATATCTCCCCTCTCCTTGGAGATAATAAACTGTCATTACTGTGTTTCATTGGCTGAAGAGCTGCAGTACTGGGAAGTGTTCAGTGAGCAGAACAAGACCTATTTCTCAAAATAGAGACCTGGACTCTATTTTTGGAAAATTACGTCTGAACTCCACAAACTTATAGGATTTGAAAGTGCCTGCTGCAAAACTATGTAACTTAAGTAACCAGAATGTCCTCTAAATCTAAGAAATCACACCAAACAACAATTGGGGTGAAGATTCTTGAACAGGTAAAAAATCATGGCCTTTTGCAGCATAAATGCGGAGAAAATAAAAAATCAGCAACTAACTTTTCACATGTTTAAACACTGTTCCAGTCTCACTAAAATGGGAAGAAGTCTCATTTTATGGACCTGGAAGACTGTATTAGACCTTCTAGTGAGGACTTCAGGTAGAAGAATACTTCTTGTTCTCACTAAGAATATCCTTACAGCAAAGGCAAACAATTTCTTTGAATATGAAAGGAATCCTGCGGCCACTGCGAGGTTTTCTTTTGTTATTGTCACTCAGCCTCAGCATCCCTTCTGGGTGCAATTTTATAGAAAAATAAAAGAAGTTCAGCAATAAATGGATGTTCAGGTTGAGCAAACCAATCATGGGGTTTCTAAAATCAAGTCAACAATCTGAGGTGAAAAATTATGAATATATGGTAGTTCATTCAAGATTTTGGTAGGGTCTTTTGTTGTTGAAACAACTCTTTTATATAAATGGCTTTTTCTTCTGTATAAATGTTTTGCTGTTTTAAAGAGCAAAATAGGAAAATAACAGTAACCCTCCCTAAATGAAACAAAACATGAGCTAGACTCCAAAGAAAAGTATTGAATGTTTTCCAGTTCAGTCAACAGATTGAAAAAAATCAATCCTCTGCATACTATCTCTGTTATCCAACTGTTTATCCCAATGCAAAACAAAAGGATTACAGTGAAATAAGGAAGCAACTGAGAAACTGAAAGGGGGAAAATAGCCATCATTTGTCTTAAAGCGAAATATGAATTAAAAATGTAGGCAGTTTATGTAGTCCCCCAAGGGACAGATTTACTTCTAATTAATAAGATGTTAGTGCCCCAGACTTCTGCATTAAAAAAACCAAAACGCTTTAGATTAATCCTGCTGGAACAGTGTAGCCACAACGTCTAAGAATTAACCCAGTCCAATCCCAGATTTACTTGCACTGTAATTACTGGAAATGTGGGGAGTTTATTTTCTTCCATATGAAGAGGAAGGTTAAAAAAAAAATCCCGTAAATATGGGGGGGGGGTGGTTAGGTGGACATACAGACATTTTTCTTTGGCTGTCTCCTGTATCCCAGATACAATAAAAGCTTTATTTTTATTTCTAATTGTGCTAGTTAAATTTTTCTACTTCAAAAACAGATGAAAATAAAATCTTGACTGAGCAGCCTCAGCAGACCTAACAGACAATAGTACCACAGGAGGGATGGGTCTTCCCCACTATCTTTAATTAAAAGCCCAAACAAGAGTGTAAGCAGATTAGGGGGACCATGGGGAATACTGGATCAGAATTTGTTTTTTAAACAGTTGAGCCTAATTTTTGGAGGATGAAGATACTGTTACTGACAGGTAAGCATTCAGAAAACTTTCATTGCATTGAAGATGCCTGAGGTTTTTCCTCACCCTTGTACTATCTCATACCTTTCCACTGACTTCAGCAGAAATTCTTCTGATTAGTGCTAGTGAACATAAAAGTCAGAAATAGACCTGCAATTAAAGATTCAGCCTCCTTAAATAGAACACCTAGATAGATGTGATCATGTTACTTGTACTTTTTTCTTATGAATAAGAAATACTTCTCCTATTCGCCAACAAGGCTTCTGTGAAATTCAATTGTTGCATATAAATAAATAAGAAAAAAAGTCCTTTCATTACAAATACTGATAAATACATTATTAGTTTGATATCAGAAGTGCTCTTGCATTCCATCTATCCCCTCATTTCACTGAGTATAAAGCAACCAGCCCCTAGGCAGAACATCTGTTGGAGAGGTTGAGTGCCAACACCGTGGTAGCATGTGGAAGTTTTTGGACTCAGGTGAAAGGGCTCAGAGGACAAACATGAGAGAGGAAAAAGACACCTGAGCACATGTGAAGTACAGAGGCTGCAAGGGAATTACTGAAAAGCTTTGGGACCAAATCTGTACCTTGGAATGTGGTGGGAAAGGAGAGAAAGAATTGTGATTTTTATTATGACAAGTTTCCAAGGCTAATGACAGAGTTCATTGTCACATTTTTTTTCCAGTAGCCTGAAAACTGCAACTACTCCTGTATGCCAATAGACACTATATATTTTGTTTTTAGAATAGGGTATGTCTCAGCATCTTCCAGAATTGTTGACTTTAAGATGCCATACAAAACTAGCCCATGTCTTGTAGACCTGTAGGGACCACTGAATTCCATCTGTCTCAAACCAAAGGGTAGGTTTTTTTCTCCCCGTGCTTTAACCAGACACAGGGTAAACAGCTGCATCTCAGCTAGTTAGCTTAAATCCTCTTTCTCTAATGTGGCAAAAGACAGGTATTCTTATGGTATAGCTCATTTGACCTGTTTTACAGGTCAGCTTAAGGTGGATGAGGCAAATCTTATCCTAAAAGCTCTCAGCAAAAGTTAAATGTTCAGAGAAAAACATCTATGTTTGCTCAAATTGGCCCCTCTCTAAATGCTTCTGTATTTGTGAATTTTAAGTTATTTTTTCCTCACTTTCCCAAAAATATCAACCAACATTTTTCAGTTTTCAGATTTTCCATTTGGGAAAAACATTGTTACACAGAAATAAAAACATTTTCCATCATTTCTATTGCAAGCATATCCATTTCTCAATATATGCAGCACACCAGTGCCTCTTACTTGCACCAGAGGATCTGCTAAGATGGTTGCGAATTTGCAGGACTGGGACTCTGGTCAAAGTCACACCATGAGAAAGGCTTGGACTGGCTTGGATTTTGGTTGTGTTGGTCCCTCAGAGCCGTGAGGGTTTCTAAAGAAATCTGGCCCCACTTGTTCTTTCTAGAAATGATGCCTGGATGCACATCGGTGAACTCCTTAGTTGGAGGCAGTCACAGGAATGCTGGTAACTTGTAGAGAAGCACGCGATTAATTCCCACACGGCACTTTCACTGATCTCTTTTTAATATTGGTATGTGACGCCCTGCTCTCACTAAGGAGCATTGTGTGGTACACGCGATACAAATAACACCAGAGGTTTTTTTCCAGAGGGCTATTTTTGACAAGAGCTGCTGCTTTGACAGCAGATCGCTCGATCAATTCTAACTGAATGTCAGCTAAAGGACGGCTTTTCAGTTGTCTCTTTTTCCTTTTTTTCATCACTAAGAAAAACGAAGCAGTGGGTGTTGATTTGTGACAGTGTTACTGAAATATCTAAAGAGTACAGTGCAGTTTAAGAATAGATTAGTACCGAAAGGAATAATCACTGGGGGTTCCACTCCTGCTTTTTTTCTTGCTCGGACAAAATAGGTTTCCAGAGAAGCACTATTTGCACAAGGAACATGTAAGAAATACAGGATTAGGCCCTTTGAGTTGGCTGGTAGGGTACCTGGCAGGAAAAGCAAGCATCCCCCAGCCCCTTGGGATCTGGAAGACTCTTCTCAATGGTGTTTCCACACACAACAGCTGGATTCAGCAGCTACTAAGGATAACTGCAAAACTCTCACCAAACTCTATAGTGCTGGATCGGGGCCAGGGGCAAGAAAACTGGAAACCGGCAGCAGAGGTTTTCCCAGTGTTGCTGGCTGGTTGGGAAAAGCCCGTTTCTCTTGATTCTTAGCTAGGGTATATCATCTCCTGCCTTCAGCAAAATCCAATGGGAAAACCATGCACCAATCCAAAAAATGTCATATCTATCAAATGGGGCAGTCAAGATCATCCACTCATTTTTGTGGAGTTTTTTCCTTGGAGCCTTATAAAAATAGGCTGACAGGTGGTTGCAAAGCTTTGCCTGAACTCGTGGATTACCAGGCCAGAAGGAAGCATCCTGTGGCTGTTAGATCTGCAGACTTGGAAGAAACAAGCCAGAGAAAATGACCTGATTTTCTTTGAAATCACGTGCCTGTGGCCTCTCTCTCTTTTGCCTTTCTTGCTTCATGACACTCGTGTGCACACATGCAAATCTAAACACACAAAAGTCCCAAAGCATTTTTTTCAGAGAGATTCCTCTCCTTTTCACACTCTGGTCTTAAACATACCTAACAGTTTATGCTCTCTCAAAGTAACTCTCTGTATTAATTTTTTTAAGTGTAATCGTATCTATGAAGTAGTACAGGGGATAAACAGACAGCAAACTGCATCCTTCACTAACACTTATCTCAGATCAATTGATAATCCCTTGTCAGGCTGATTGCTGTCAAAACCAGGACAAGCAAAGGCATTTTTCATTCCCACCATTGCAGCTGTTGTCTTTTTCTGTTAGCCCAATTAAGCAAAGCAAAAAGGAACAGCACCGTATCAGAGCCAGTCTGCCTTAGGATATAAATTGTCATCTTTTATTTGTCCATAGCAAATGCTACAAGAATAACAAAGCGATGCCATAAAACTCAACCACTGTGCTGAAAACACAAAGGAGCCATTTTTCCCCCTCCAACTCAAGATGGCATCCAGCCATGCTGCCCCATGGCAGGCTCCATCCCTCCCTCAGCCTGGCTGATGGCAGAGCTGCACACAGCCACCCTCTGTTGCCTGCATCCAGCCCCATATCCCTCCTGTTGGGCACCAGGGCTCAGCCTCCCTCAGCCTGAGCCCAGCAGAATTGACTCCTTCCCCCCACCACTCCAGAGCCAAGGGGTTTTGTTGGGTGCCTCCATGAAAGCTATTTTCCCTCTTCCACTGCTCCTCCACGCTTGGCAGGAGAGAGCCCTACACCTTTCATCTTGGAAGACAAGAGGGAGTCAGTAATTTTCTCTGGCAGGGTTAGCCAAAGCCCTCCTGGAAAGGAGCTGACACTATTATTGTATAAGTGTAGCTGACTTACAGCAACAAATGCCAAAGAAGTGCATCACCCTTGTGGCTTGCTGTCTGCATGGCAGGACACCCTGTTGTGTGCCGGATTGTCACATGTAATCTATGCAAATGCAGTCATTAGCTTTAGCAGATGTTTTTTTATCACACTGCCTCAAAACTGAAAAAGGGATCAGGAGGCATTTTTGTTTTCTTACCTAGATTTTGACGAACAGAATAAATTGCAACGACCTGTTGTTAATATGAATTCACCCTTCCTGGTACCTAAGGCTCTGCACCTACTTCCACTCTCTCTAATAACATTTTATTTACTACTTTTCATTTTCTTCATCTAATTTTCATCAAAAATCCTTGTAACAGCTTTAGGAAAATAGGTTTGTGTTTATTACCTGCCTGTGACACATGGAGACAAACAGATACCTTAGCAAGGTATCAAAGCAGAGAAGCAGCAGCAAATTTAAGTTCTTCATTCCTGGTCTTTGCTGCCAGGCAGTTCCCCTCATTACGGAATACACCTTTTGCTCTCTTTAGGCTCATGCATCTCAATTAGGTGCCTGTGATAGCAGCAGTCACAAGGTAGTTTGGATGTAGCCACTTGGTTTGGGGGGCAACATGGTTCAGTGGTATGAACGCAGGTTATTTTGTGCCTGATGTCCTACTACTAGGCAGGACCCTGTGCAGAGAGCATTTGTAGCCACAGCATCCCATCCTTGAGCTGTAGTTGGGCCATGAGAGCTCTGGGGGTACAAGCATGGTCTGACTGCAAGAGCTTGCAGTGGGAATTGGGACTGGAGCAGGGACCAAGGCAAGACCGACATCAAAGAGGCAAGAAAGAGGGTGAAGCTGAACTAAGAGGATTTGCTGAGGGCAGTGCCAGGGAGCCCCTGGAGCAGCCATATGGCTGCAGGCAGTGCCGGGCACCACCAGCCTCCATCACTCCTGTGACCATACAAGCAGCTTCCTCCCAGCAGCCCATCAGTGGCCTGCTGGGGTGGCACTGGGCTCCCCACCTGCCTTCCCTACGCTCTGCAGCTGCTCACCCAGGGATGCTGGGCCTCAGCAAGGTGTGGGGACAGGGTGGGGAGGGCTCAGAGCAGTGGATAACAGAAACAGGGAGTGGGGGTCTGGAGCAGCCCAGCAGAGCTCTGCACCACACAGCCCTCCCCACCAGCCCCTGAGTGTGAGCCCACCACTCCTGGGCACAGAGGAGGGCATTAGGCTGTGTTGTGGTAATTAACCGTGGATAGTGCATGTATCTCCTGGATATTTAAATGTGAACCAGTTTAACTGAGGTTTAATTAAAGCTGTTGTGCATCGGCTTAGATCTGTGCTCCTTCAGGTCTCTAGGAACATTTTAACTGCAGAGGTAGGATGCTATCTCCCGGCAGCAGGAGGCTTTGAGCTGGTTAATTGTTAGAAGAGTGCAAAAACCTAAATATGCTGACCCAAATGCAGGTCTCAGAAAGGGCTCAACTTAGTGTTGTCGGAAATCACTGAGCCAAATTGCTCTGGGAATGAAGTCTCACAGGGTCTGGAGACGTTCAGCCTTACAACTCTCAGTCCCAAGTACAAGTACACTTTCTCTCTCCATTTTCTCCAATATAAATAAATAGGCTTGTGTATCCTAAAGGAAACCTAACCTACCAGAATACTCAGTTGCAAAATTAAAAGGGAAAGGGTAAGAAAAAGACCAAATCACACCAGTTATCTCCCTTACTGAACAATTGGAAAGCACTCCTTGATAAGAAGGCATATAAAATAATAATAATAATAATCAGAGCAGAATACAGTAGCACAGAGCACTAATGCAAATTTGGTGAGACTCCAGCATCTGACTTGTCTTTTGCACTACAAATACGGTGAAGCACTTTAAGGGAATGATGCTTTTCTATTAATCATTTATAATATTGATACAGTACTTCTTGTAAGAGTCTTCTTTTTCTTTTTTTTTTTCATACACTGAACATTATGGATGTTCAATTATAATAAAGCATTGCAAACCACTTGCTTCTAGCTAGGGAGAAAGATTTTCAGAGAAGTTTCTCAACATCAAAAGTGAAAAGTAATTTCTACCAAGGAAATACATTAATCTGCTACCAGTTAACAGAATATAGTATCAATAAATTATTATCTTGTAATATGGTGTTTGTGCATGCTCCTTTTATACTTATTAAGAATTGAAGAGAACAAGGATGGCACAGGATACTCTTAAAACGGCAGGAAGCAATAATTGAACACTTCTCTCCACCTTCATTTCACACTGGTTTTTCACTTTCCTTTGAAAGAGAGAATAGTAGAGCATGCCATTACGAATCTCTGTGTGTTGGTCTTTACTGAGGGTTTACTGCTATAAGCCATAGCTGGAAAATCATACTACTGGGCTAAATTACAAAGGCAGGGCTCTAAAGTATAGTTATTTTTATACTACATCTGTAACACCAGGATAAAGCAGAACCCTGAGGTCCTGGTTATGTCAGACATGTCAAAGATGTAGAAAGCTGCACGTGCCAGCATTTTCAGGTGAGAAGTACAGATCTAGATATTGTATAAACCAGAACTTGACTCCTCCATTTACATTTAAGCATCTTAATAAACAGCTACATGAAAGCATCGAAGTTCTTATACAGGAATAGCTACTGATTTCGCTTGGAGCTCAATCAGGCCATGCAAAACCTGAGTCAAAGACCAAGCAGAGTAGTGAAGCTGCCAGTTTTGGTGTGGGGATGCTGGCAAGGGCAGCTGGATGCACTGACCAGCCCTCTGTCCCCTCAGGAGTTGTTTCCCAAAATCCTAGTTCCCCACTGCTCTCATTCCCTGAGTCTGGAGATCCCTGAGGAACACCAAAGAGGTCACTCTTGCACACTCAGAGAAATATTGGGTTGGAGGTGCCACACAGAGCCAGAAGAGAATTTCCCTTGCCTGTAGGTCTCATGAGGACTGCAGAAGTGAGCACCTCTAATCCCAGCTCCTCAGATCTTTCCAAGGGGAGACGAGCACCTCCTGGGGAAGCATTTAAGGGAAGAGGAGAACTGTGGACAGTATGGAGTGAGATACCAATTGTGTCCTTCCTAGTAAGCACATTGTGCCCAAATTACACACAATGCCTCCAGGAGCCTCCTGGGCCGTGTTTGATACACCTTACACTCATCAGCTTTGGATCTTCACCTCAGGCTGAAATTATCTGTTAGTAACAAGGATGAAGAATACTTTTGTCCCACTCATAAAACAGGTTGGATACTACTGAATTGTAGAAAGTACTGACCTCATATGTACCACATAATTTTTCCCTTAATGTATTCAAAAACATTACTGTTAGAGATACACAGACTCCATATAGTAGACAGTAATTGTCCAAAAGGTTTTTTTCCTGTCTTTGCACTCATTGAAACAGTTTTCTGTAAAAATTTAACTGGGAATTTCCTAAAGATACTAAAACTAGCAGACCAATTTAATCCCTGCTTGCTTTATTGGCATATCTAGGTCTCAAAATTATTTAATTAGTAACCAGTATTACATCATATGTGGATTACAGTCCTACTAAGACAACATTTTTTTTAGCAGGATTAAAAAAATTTGCAAACCTCCTTCACTCTGGCCCATTACCCAGCCTTTCAGCTGGACAAATGGGAGCTCATGTGTTTGTGAAATAGTTTTGGCTTTGCACATTTCTTGAGTTTTTGCACCAGAACTGCAGACTTTTGAAGTTCTTTCCATTGCTCCTCTAGAACACAAAGTGTATCATGCACTACTGTTATCAAAATAGAATTGGCTGACTTTTTTTTTCATTTTCCATAAATATACAATTAATATACATACATATAAATATATAATATAAATATATTGAACCCCGGGACAGACAGTAATCTCTCCTGACATCTTGCAAAGCAGAAGGAGCTGGTGTGTTCTGGGGTTGGTCCTTGTGAGTGGATACAGCCCCACATTCCGGAGAGCAGCTGGGCTAAGGAACAAAAAATTGTTTAAAAAGCAGCAAAGGATGAGGACAAAAATAGTTATAAGGCCATGCTATCCATACAGAAAATACAGCATGCAGACATTTTCTTCTAACACAGAAAACAGACCAGTTCAGCTGAGAAATACCCTGGGCTGCTGCAGCTCCAGCTGACACAGAGGCTGATACATATGAAAGCAATACCCAGGAGCAGATCACAGCCTCAAGCAGACCCAACCCAAGCCCCAGCATCGGTGTTTTTGTAATATCAGTATATCAGTTGTACTGAAAAGCAATCTACTGAAAAGCAAAGCTGAAAACAAGGCTGGAGTGAAGTAACACTGACTGGCAGGGCAGCCAGCAGTCCAACATCATGTTTTGAAGGCAGGAACAGCCATGAGTGCTGCAGCAGAAAGTCAGTCCCAAACCGGACTGCTCCAGAGGTGTCTCACCAGAACTGACAGAGGTGCAACCTGGTGGGACTCACAAGGAGTGAACACTCACAAATGTTCACACAGGAACCTCCTAACTGCAAATAGTGCCCATCCTCTGCTGCTTTCCAGACAGAGGAGACACCTGACTGCATGACTGGAGCAGGAGGAGAGAACCCTTGAGGCTGCTTTGTCCAGAGAAAAGTGACTGAGACCGTTGCTCCACACCCGTTTCCATACATGGTTGAAAACCAAGGAAATGGAACAATCCTGAACTTGCAGGTAGTGTTGCATGAAGATAAGGGGAAAGGAAAAAAACATGCATGCCTTTCCCTTTTGTCCTTTCCAGGCAAGTGCAAACAAATCTGGCCAAGATAGTAGTTTTATAACTAAATTGATCTTGAAAAAAAACCCTTAATTTTTCATGAACTAAGACTAATTGAGTTCTCTTTAACACCCAAATGGTTCCTGTGTTTGCCTGCTATGAGCCAAATTCCAGCTTGTGTCCTTATTGCCACATCTGACCACAAAGGCATTGTTACTGATGGGAGCAAGCTCAACTCACCAATTACTGATCTTCTGGCCCTTCCAGATCTTCATCTCATAGCTCTCTCACTGTTAAAAGGCAACACCATCAAGAGAGGAATCTGGCAACATGGGAAGTGGCTGACCTTCACAAGAAGTCCTGGATAAAACCCCTCAATGTGATTTCTGTTTCTGATCACTTATTTACAGCCATTTCTCAGCTGCGTCCTTTAAAAATTCCTTGAGGGAGACATATACCCCATGGAATTAGAGTTATCCTTGATACCCTTCAAAGGTTGAATGTTACACAGGTGATTTGTTCACTTCTTCTTTTCCCATACATGCAGATGAGAGACTTTGTGTTCAACAGCATTTTCAAATGAGAGACCTTGTGTTCAACAGTATTTTCAAACAGATGCTTCATATTCTTGTCCTCAATAGTAGTGCACACATTCAGTTCTTTATTGCTTTGAGGCAGTAAAGAAAAAACAGAAAAGGATGAGGCTTTTTGAGGACCACCTGCAGAAACAGAGATAAAAATGCATTGCCCAAAATGGGCCAGTTTTAAAAAAGGAACAAGAGCAAGAGGAAACCAGGAGTAACAAATGGAGGGCAAGGGAGAACAAGCTGGTGTGCAACAGAAGTCTGTAGACTTTTTGCTGAACCTGGTGAAAGGCACAGATAGAGACTAGAAAGAGGAACAAGAGGCCAAAATGTCTGCTCTGCAGTGCTGTATCCCAAGACATGCCCCAGTATGTGGGGTGACTCAGAGGAGAAGAGCCAGGACATCTGTAACCAGAGCCAGTACCTTTTCCAGCACATACGCTGATGGAAAAGTCATCACCACCATGTCCACACTGCAAAGGTGGCCATACCAGTTCTCTCTGGAGCTGAAAGGGGTATAAAAACTCCTTTGAAATGAATACCTCATGTGTGACACACAGACATTCATATATGTATATATGTTCCTTGCTTAAGGATACAATTGATTCAATGGGCATGTGATATTTGAGCAACTGTAGAATTCAGAGTCAAACTATGCGTCTGTGACAGACAATTTCATTAAAAAAATAAAAAAACACGGAATTGCCAATTTTTCTAGGTGGCAAAGACTTGGAGAGTTAACAAGGGATTCACAAGAGCTCAGTGAAAAACCCTCAAACCCAAGAGCTGCCACCTAAAAAGAACAGCCTGGAATTGCCTCAATTAATTAAATTTGTGATTTCACTTCCCCCAGTGTTTTGGGGTTTTTTTTATGTTTCCAAATAAATTTGTTAGATACTTAAATCTTGACAGAACAGCTGAATATCAAGAGTCAATTTATATTACTTTTTCTTTCACCAGATTTGAGAACACAGATACATCACTTCAGTACTCAGGTTTCTGTTTCTCCAGCTACTCAACAGATTAGTAATATGGTGAATTAATATTTTAATGTTAATTTAGGTTTCTTAAATTGATAATGTTGTGCAAGTGGAAAAATAATTAGTATGAGACCTCCTGGTATCTACACAACTTACTGCAATTGTGGCTGTAGATGGTAATTAGTCTTTCTTTAATATAGAATTTGTTGATTAATATATCAAGACCTTTTTACTTGCTGTTATTGTTTTCATGTGAGAGCTGTAAGAAGCTGTGGCTGTTTCTTACTTTTCAAGCACAAAAATTTAGTCAGTTGCAGCAGAATTTTTATACTTCTGTTAGTTGTTGTAAGGCTATGCCTATTGGCCCTTGATTATGTCTTTAATTAGGTCTACAATATTCCATAATTAATCTCTTAAACAAGATCTGAAAAGGAGATTAGTTCTTGTTAGGATTTTCAGCTTATTCATCTCTTTTTACTACATAAAAGAGCCAATGCCTTTATCTCAGACACTATGTTAACTCTTCATGCTGTTGCCCTAGTCCAAATATTCCAACACTTTTAATCAATATGCACTAAAAAAACCCCAAACAAACAAACAAACAAAAAAACAAAACAAAAAACCATCAACCAAAAAAAACCCCAAGCAGCTAACAGCATTCTGACATAGGCTGGATTTTCCCTCTATCCAGGTTCCCACCTATAAAATTTCTTCCACCAGCAGGTCTCCTGCCTGCCCTTCGCTCCCATTGAAACAAAAGTAAAAACAGCCTGCATGACTGCTCTGCTGCAAAGTTTCCCTCTTTCCACCCCAGCTCCCAGCCTGAATGTGCTTTGTCTGGGCTGCTGCTTTGATGTTGCATCAGGCAGCTTTGGAACAATAACTTGAAGACAGCCTTAAAGCCAGCCAAGGATAAAACATCCAACTACTACTGTGCAATTGTGCAGATGACATGCCATGGCTTTGCAGGGAAGCTGGAGATGGCCACATAAGCCCCCGAATTTGAGACCACGGGCTGCTTGTCTGACTCTCACAAGAAGCTCTATGAAAGCCAGGCCAGAGCCAAGCTCTATCCTCCCATTTTAAACTGGTCGCAACTTTGAGTGCAAACAAGATGGACATGGCCTTGCCAGAGCTGTCGTCATATGTTGTTTTTGAACAATGGAGGATTGGGAGGGGTGGTGGGGTGGTGGAATAAGTTGTTTGTGTGTGTGTGCATCTGTCAATAAGGGAGCTTAAGTTGGGGATGAGAGACGAGTGCTGGAGAGGTACTTAGAGAGATTAAGTGCAGCAGATTTATAGGTGAAATCTGGTTAGTGTTGATGCAAAAGGTTGTGGGGGAGATTTTCAAAGGCACACGTGGGAGGAGACTGCTTGCATACTATTGATTTTCTATTTTGGTGCCTAGCTCTCATCACTGTATGACAGCCTTGTGAAGCACTGGAGCTCCTGGAGATACTGGAAGATGTCCGTAAAACAAGCAGTTGATGACTCAACAATGACACTATCATCGACTGCAGAAAGGGAGAGGGAGGAAACCATGGGAAAGAGGCCCCCTTCCCCACCATGTTGCAAAGTGAAAGCATTGCAATGGCCCCTACTTCCCACAGGTTTTCCATGTAACTGGTGGCACAGGCAGAGGTCAAAGAGCAGGAGCATGATATACAGAACACCTTCACGAGCTCTGGGCACATTCCCAGCTTTGTGAGAAGTTGTTGCTAACAGAGGGGATTGCAGCCCCTGATTCCACTTTCCCTGCAATTAACCCATCCTCCTGTGGAGACAATCTCTTCTTCTCCTCTGTTTTGTTCAGATCTGGATGATGGCATCCAAGCACCAGAGACAGGCCTGCAGCAAGTGCCCACACACGTGGAGCAGGGAGAGTAGGATGTAAAAGCAGGAATGGGTTTGAGCAAAGCTCTGAAGCAAGAGCACTACAGCCCTTCACTAGCTGTCAGGAAACAGCAGCTGCTGCTCCACCATGTGCACTTTGTTTTTCTCTGAAGGCAGAAAATAAAGTAGGTCACTATTCTATTTTCCAGAAGCCGAGATTAAGGATATTAGGAAAGGGCACAGTATAGTGTAAGCTGCTGATGAAAACACTGGAGACTCAAGCTGCATGTATTTATACATGACATGAAACTCAGCTGCTAACATGAAAAACAGAGATCATGTGTAGATACTACATGAAAAAGATAAGTCAGTTAATTTTAGAGGCTATTAAGGCAAAAACAAAGGTTTCTGGCTTGTGAGAAAAAACAGACGACAAAGTAGGAAAAAATACTGTCACATAAATTGAAGACTGCTAATCAAGCACATGTTTATTTTCTTTATTGTAGGTGTGCAATGCTTTAAAAGCTCTTCAAATTGGTGAGAGCTGTGGGTAACCAACAGCATTTAAGATGACTAAACTAGTATGGGGAGCAGCAAGACATGAGCTTTAGGGCCATGGCTATAAATCTATGGCCATTAGGCACAACAAGCAGTGTCACATGTGAAGGGCTTGGGTACTTTGTCTTTACATCTTCATACACTAAGATGTTAATTGTTCACACTCCCTATTCAGGCATGTCCCATCCAGCAAGAAACAGGGAACATGATTTCTAAGACAAGTCCAATTATAAACAATTGGGAAATTTTAGAAGAGTGAGAGAACATAAAAACCTTTTTCATTTTTTAATTAAAAAAAAGAATGAAGATATTCACCAAGGAACTACAGGAGATCATACGCACAAATTATACAATGCAAAAAGAATATGTACACAATTCTCCCAAGTATGAATTATACATTTCAGTGAAGTGTGTAATTTGAAACTTTGAAGTTCTCTCTGCTTTAGACTCCTCTCTTGGGACTATACCCACACAGACTTGTCCTTACACAAGCAAGGAGGCAGCAGTACTTGTTAAAAGAAGCGAAGGTTTTCAGAAACACATTTCCCCCTCAGCATTTCACTATTGGGATCCCTCTTGGACAAGCACGTCACTGAAGAACCAAAGCTTTTGCAAGTGGTCAGAAGGCTGCAAGACCACCACACTCATGTCCATTTTGATAAAGTAAGAATTTTAAGATTAGACATTATTAAAATGTGTACTGCTTTGGAAATACACAACACCTGAAAGGAAAGGAGGGCAGAGAGGAGGAAGACTTATCTGTAAATCATTATTTCTTCTTTTTTTTTTTTCATTTCTAAATCCTTTTTCTTTCACTGTTTGAGGAAGGGCTCACAGAACCAGTTAGCAACAGTCGCAAACTGCATACCTGTGTATGTTTCTGCCTAAATACGTAAATCCAAACCAGGGCTTTTACATTGTCCAAGGTTCACCTACACAGAGAGGGGATCCAGGCTCAGTTCCTCAAAGACGAGAGCCCCTTCACCCTTCCCACAAACAGACAGGGAGACCCAGGCCATGGCAGTAGGAATAGTTTGGGGGATGCCCCTGCATTCACACAGGTGCCTGCAGGAAGAGCAAAGGCGGCATTACTGAGGCTGTCAGAAAAGGCAGGCACCAGCCCAAACCACAGCCTGGACATGGGCTTTGCGCTGCCCCTGTATGTCACAGAGCTCCCGGCATTCCATTCATGCCACATTTATCCTACAAAAGGGAAGAAAAGTTATTTCAGACATGAATCATCCTTCCCATCCAGGCAAGAGAAACCTGGAGTTAGAGGTCTAAAACTGGATACACGGAAGGCTACCTAGAAACATCTTTCTCTCCATTGTCTGTGAGGGAATCCAGAGGACTTTCAAATGCTGTCAGCTAACATCTGGACATAAGCACTTAGATATAGACTGCATCCTTGTCCCAGCTTCTCTGTGCCATCAGAGAGAGATGACTAAAGTCATGCTAATGTGTGGGGGAATGTGTGCCTGAGGATTCACAGCCCCCACCAGCAGGAGCTGGGAGCTCCTATGAGAAGGGCAATCAGAACTCAGAGGTTTGGAACTGCTTCACCAAAGGCAAAGAAATCTGGCTCCTTGATGGTTTTTGTCTGACTCTGAACAGCTTTGTGGAAAGTTTTTATTATTCTCATCTTCATTAACTACTTCTTAATTCTGTACTCCCCATTTTCTCCAAGGCCTCTGGATATAATTCCTCAGTTTACAAAGGCAAGCTAATGCATTAAAACCATTCACTTCAGACTCTACAGACTTCTGTTTTGTATGTTGCTCTTATTCTTTGTCAGTTTTGCCTCACAAGCTAATGGAAAAGAAAGATTTAATATCTTCATTTTCACTGGTACTTACCTTCAGCACTTTTTCTTACCCAGCAGATCAGCTGCAACTCATAATAATAAGGGGGAATGCAACTGTATGACTCCTGCAGAACTTCCTTTTTCTCCTTTATAAGCTCTTATGACATTATGTTAAGACATAACAAATACCAGCCATCTTAGATTAAAACCAGCACTTTAGCATAAAATATTAATTGTGCGCCAACACTGGGGACCTTCATTTGTCAGATGTATGCTGTTGTTCCCATCATCAAGATATAATATTGCCATTCTGCAATTTGAGAGAAATTTTAAGCAGTTTGGGAGGAATTGTTATTCAGTGTGATTTTAGTGGATTCATGGATTAATTGTAGATATTTTCCAGATAGTGCTATTAGAAAATAGAATTATCTGTAGATCCAGCTTCAGGGCCCTCAGTGAAATTGGTCCATATAAATAAGATAAAGGCTTAATCTTTGACCTGAATAGATTGCAATCTAAGCAAACCAAAGGGAGAACTGATGAAAAGAGGATGTTATCATAGTTTTCCACAAGCAAACAGGAGTAACACTGAGATTAAAAGACTTATCTGAGGCCAGAGACAGCCTGCAGCAGATCCTTCCATCCAACTCATATATCCCAGAGTTCCATATTTAACTATGAAGCCATCCTCCTACTCTCATACAATCACAGAAATAATTTAAAAAGCTAGAGAATTAACTCTTGGTTTATTACACTATAGAAATTATTACAGTGTGTCTAAGAGAAACAAAATATCTTTTTCTGAATTTCGTATCTGCAGCTAATTTAACTATTTTTCCAGAGATTTTTCCACAATCAAAATTTTTGGTAGCTTCACCTAAAGAATCTGGCATATAGGAATATTTACAAACTACTTAAGATGCTTTGGTGAAAGCAAGTTGCATAATTCACTATTTTGTTAGTCTTGCCACATAAAAAGGAAATACTGCTTTCTGCAGCAATTGCTACATCATTCCACACTTACCATGAAGTAAATCTCCTTCACAAAGACCAATAGGTAATGAATTAATACCTTCACTATGTAGCACAATTGCTGACCACCATACAGACAGCAATTTTTACCTTTTGTTCCCAACTCAGCATTTTCAGAGGGAAAGGAGAGGAGGATTTCCTATGTGCACAAGGGAACAGAAGCTTCACCTCTACACAATACACGGGCCTTCATCATCAGTGAGGAACACCTCAGTGTAGTCAGCACTACAGACCATGCCCTTCCACTTCCCAGTTCAATGTACTCAACTACTGACACCACTTCTTGCCCTCAGACCTTGGTATACCTGTGGCATCATGACATATCTTGAACGTGCCTTGGAAATAATGAGGATCCAACACCAGTATCACTGAGCCCTTTAGGAAACGTCTGTACAGGGGAGCAATATTCCTTGGGGACATCACTTGTTAAGCACACAAAGTACATCTCATTTTAGCATTGCAAAGCTCTGTAGAAGCCTGCTCTTTAGTTCTAGGATAGCTTTCCCAGCAACACACTTACAGGACAGACCACTTCAGACACAACCCTTGTCAAAGATAATTCATCTATTTAGAATAGTCTCCTCTGGCCTGTTAGTCTCAAATCTCCCTGTCTGGGGTAGAGACTGCGGTTCAAAGCCTTCCCCCTTATCTAAGCTGGTCTCACTGCATCCCCTGAGCCATAAGGAGTCCCAGACCACTTGGCCAGGAAGATGAAGACCAGGGTTATAATAACCTCAGACGAGTACCCTCAGAGTTGGCCTCTGTTTTACACCCCTTTCCTTCTCTTTAATTCATCCATCTTGATCAATTATTTACAGGCCAGCTTTGCTTCCCTGGAGGGATAGAAAGAACTATGGTGCTCCATGGCAAGATTTAGTCAATATAGAAAGGTCCAAAGAGAGACCAAAGATGAGAGTGGGATGCTCTCTCAGAGTTTCTGTGCTGCAACCCTGTATAGCCCAGCATCCAGCCTGAATGTCAGGACAGCCCTGCCAGAGAGGTGTCTGCCTGAACCCACGCAGGTCCATTAGGAAAATGAACTGGAGCCTCTCCTTTCACATGCAACCCTTAACCATTAATTTAAAAGCTAAAAGGCAGCAGAGCAGAGGAAAGATTTAGTACCAGACCTCCTTGCATCTTTCACCAAGCACCAGCATCTCTTGCTGTCAGTCTCTTAACCAGCTCCCTTGCTCTGCACACCAGTGTTTTGAATCCAATTCTTCAGTTTCTCTTGTCAGCCAGGCAAACCCATCTCCAGGCTGCAGCCCAAGCTCTGCTACCAGTAGGATGAGACTTCCATCTCTGGTGTCTATAAATAGCCCTGGAGTCCCCCAACTCTCCACAAGGTGTCCAGGTGCCTTACAATGCTCCCCAGCGCTGCTCTGGAGGCCACTGCCATGAAGTGCTCCATCCAATAACCACTGCAATGCTAAACATCGAGGCACCTTGCTCCTTCATGAGCCCTTACTTTCCCAGGCATATTTCTGAGCCACTCTAAATTCTACATCTCTAACCTGTACAAGCAGCAGGGAAGCGACTCTCGGTGCCTGACTTTGCACATGACTGAGTGGGTGACCTGAGGATCCCTGCAGTCAAATGACAGAAACAGGCTTTTTCACCATGTGGTTTATGTGACCCATTTCAGACATGCATCTTCCTGAGGGCAGCTGTGTACCAGAAACAGCTGTTCCTCTGTGCAAGGAGCCAAGGGTGACCAGCTCAGAGGTCATGTCTGCACAGAAGTGGGCACATAAAGCTGGGGATGAATTCCACAGGGTGCCACTGAGATCTGGGTACATGTCAGCAGCTTGTGATTCCTTCTTCAGGCTTGCTGGAGAGAGTGCTCAAGGGTATTGATAATTTACATGGATACTGGCTGAAGTGGGCAGAGTAATTTCATCCCTGCTTTGCTTGTCTATGATTTACAGCTTTGACATGTATTCCTGCATTGCTCCTGTTTTATTAAATTAGTGCTAGGATCTCTTGAGGCAACTTTTAAATAATTTGCACAGCTTACCTAACATTACTTGCTAGCTTCAAGGTCTCACATGAAATTGACTTGTATTCCACACAGCTTTACTAGCCAGCAAAATGTATTGCTATGGAAATGACAGAGAATTTCAGGACTTGATGAACTGTTCAGCAACCTCATAATTACTCTGCAGGTTTTCAGTCCTATTTGTAGTCTTACAGGACTTAATAAAAGTAGTGATCAGTAAGCATCTTCCCTAAGAAATTATAGAGAAGTCTTTGCCTGCCATATTTATGGCTTTCAGTTTTAAGTAAGATCTGTCTTCCAAAAATCAAACTTGTCCAAGTAGTCTGATAGAACACAGCCAACTACATATATGTCTACAAAAATGGCAGAAAGAAAGAGGGCAGTTGCAATTATCTTTGTACTACGAAAGGAAGAGAGTAATGCTTAAAGTAGCAATAAATCAAGATACATCTGAAAATGATAATGTCACAGCAGCATAACTGCATTACGTGAGTAGCCTCAGGCTCTTTCCATAGCTCTAACTTAGCCTAGATGGCACATAAAAGCTCATCCAACAAGGACGACAGTGGGTGTGTGCTTCCAATCACATTGTCATTTGAATGGCAGTAAAAATAAGGAACTAAACACAGTATTGAGACCTGCCTCTCAAACTCAGATTAACATTAACTAATACTTCAATTTTCAAATCACCATAAAGACTGGTTTCAGGTATTTTACGTTCTAGTAACAAGGTGTACTTAGCTCTGATAGACTCCTCTGAGGAGGCTGCTTCTCCCCTTGCCCCATTCTGCTCAGCTCTATGTCCAGAGAGTCAAGGTCCCTAAAGAAGAGTAAGCAGCTGGACAAGTATCTCATTAATGCATTCCTGTGCTGAGCCCTTTCCCTCAGCAAAGGTTTAAAAGTGAAATGAGGCTTCATTTAGTTTGTTAATGTGGACCAGAGTATGAAGGTTTGACAGCTCCCTCTTCTAAACCTCAGAGTATCTGCAGACTTACACACATCCAGAATGGATGATTAAAGCAGTGTGGAGTACATGTCACTATTATTTGATGGATATTAATAAAAATATCCCACAAAGTAAAAAACATTTGGGAAAAAAGCAAAATATTGTGAATACATCATTTCCTTCACCTGAAACAAGTCACTGCCTCTGCAGACCATCTGGGCAGGAACATCTTCAAGACAATGGATCATTTTGAAACAATTTTTGCATGCAGAAAACCATCCTATTCCTAAAAAAGTGGCAAATGTTGAGGCCACAGCGTTCATTATATTTTCTTCAGAGAAACATTACTTACCCACTTCAGGGAGTGTGTATTCATTATATAGAAAAGTATGAAAAAATCACACCAAATACCCAGTATAATTTTCAGAATTCCACGGAAAGATATCTTTTTTATTTCTCTTTCTTAAAACTATATGGATTAAAAATATGGTTTACACCAAACTCTACCAGTTTTAAATTGGTCCTACCAGTTTTAAATTCCTACATTTAATTCAAAAGCTGTTAAACAGACACAGGAGCATCTTAGACATTTTTTTCCTCCTACAAAGCATACTGTAATTTGTAGCCAAATACAGAACATTTGTTATCCAAAGCGGAAAACTCAGTTTAGGTCATCCTCTACCAGAGAGCTGGGAGGGGAGCTCTTCCTTAATTTAGAAGCAGTAGAAATTCACTTGGTGCTGTACTTGCAGTTCTGTTTAATAGACCAAATGCTGCTAAAAAACCAAGTTCCTTTGACCTTGTAAGACCTGAGATGCCTTAGCCCATTCTAGGCTGTGATTACCAACTTCTAAACACCTTCCCAGGGAAAGAGCACATCCTCACTACACCCACTGCTATTTAAACTAACATTAAAAGGCACCCCATTATCTATTACACTAATAAGCCTACAAAGCAACAGACTGAGCATGAGCAGCACAATTTCAGAGTGCCTTTTAATTGCAGTAAATCAGAGCAGCTCTCCCTAATCCTCACAATGAAAGAGCACCACTTCCTCATATCCTCAAGTGCTGCTCAGAAGTGCTGTTCTTCCAGCACTTGCCTAATGGTCCTTTTCAGAAGGAGGTCTGGCCATTAGCAATTCTGCAGACTTGCCAAAACACCAGTTTCCAAATCACTGTGCTGTCTGCAGCTCACACCATGCACAGTGTACTGTTGCTAGAAATCCCAAATGATGCTTTTCTACCTTGCTGACTGGGATAGCTGTTACCAAGACGAGCAGCTTGGTAGTAAACCACTGTCCCTTGGCTGACCTCTGCAGCTACATGAACAGCTCTTCACAGCCTCAGCTGCCTTGGGAGTCTGACTGAATATAGATCAAGAGAGGAAAAGCAAGAAAATAGCAGAAATCACCAAAAACTCAATAGCCCTAAGAGCACTTAACCACAAGAGAGCATAGTGGACTCAATGCAAATCTGCAGATAAGAGAGCACTTTCTGCCAAGTTGTGTTCTTTAAATAAACTTTTGGCAAGACTTTAGGATAGCAAAGCAGAATTTCACATACGGATTATCATCCTGAAATAGAACAAGCCTAATAGAAACCCAGGAATTTGAATTTTTAGGACTATATATAACTCAGCTTTAGGATAATGTAAATAGCTCAGTTCCTCTATACAATACTTCAAACGTCAATAAGTTAAAGTAGTTCCTATCGCTAACCCTAATCCTTGCTGAACTCCAGCAACCAGCCTCTCTCCTGCAACAGTCCAAGTAGAAGTTCACCCTCTGACAATCTCGTGACCCACTCTTGGTATGCAATCTCCTCCACATGATCTCTGCTTGGGATGCATCTCTCCTTTCCTTTTCTTGGCTGTTATCAGTAAATTGCTAGATATCAGTAAATTGCCAGATACCAGTTATCTCTCTTCTCACAGTCTGTTCTTTGGCAGTGTGGATGGGCCTGTATCCCATGGGATATAAGCAGCAGCAAAGGAATTAGAGTGCAGTTCAGCCTCAATTTTTTTTACAGCTACCAAAGTCTCAGTGCTCTCCTCTGCACTGTATTGCATAAAATTTGTACTGATGCTTAAATCCAGTTGTGCTTCCTATTCCCCTCTTACATTTTGCTGCCCCAAAAGGCATTCAACATCCAAAGTCAACTCACCCTAAAGTGTCAAAAAGAGCCATTAGACGAATATTTACAAAGCTTTGTCTTGATAAAGCACCAAGTACCAGGAGCGCTTATGCTTCTCTTTTGAAACACTACTAACTCCGCACCTCTATCATTCTTTCTGTGTTCACATTGGAATTTAAATCTTTTATGAAGTAGTATTTTCAAAACAAAACCCTGCTTAAATATAGAATTAACATAAGCATAAACATTCATCCTTTTTCTTCCACTAATCATTCCTTTTCAGTATGTTTCATAGTAGCTGTAGGTACAGAAATGTCACAAAATATTCCGAGTTGGAAGAGACCCATAAGGATCATCAAGTCCAGCTCTTAAGTAAATAGCCCATATGGGGATCACAGTCTCCTCTGACACTTCCTGTACCCACAATGAGCATTTAAAAGCCATTCAGATAAATGATACAGTAGCAATTAGAACATTTTTCCTGCTCATGTGCTGCCCTTATCACATTCAAGGATAAAAAGTAACCAAGGTTATTAGTCCATCATGGTACTCACAGTTTAATCTCTTCAATATATTATGGACTAATGGGTCTTGCATGTCACTAGACAACCTAGAAAGCCAGCGCACATGCAAAGTCCAGTGACCAAGCAAAAAACATTTGGTTTCTTGAGAATCATTTCTTCCACCTACTAAAAACAAGTTTACTAAAAGATTTAAGTGGGATTAGAAGATAAAGAGGGATTGAATCACTGACAGCATTTTCCCCTCTAAAAGATTCTCTCATGAACCTCAAAGCACTAAGCTACAGCAGTCTCATGCTTTCATAGCATGCTTTCATGCCCAAGCAGTGTTAGAGCTGAGGCACATGTCTGAAGAATATCCACACTGCTGAATATTTGGAGAACAGCCCTGTTCTCTGCTAAGCCATATTCTTGCAAGAAAGCAGCCATCTTTAGTGTTTTGCCCAAGGCAGCTTCAGGGAATGGAAAAATAAACACAAAGCAGACAACTTTTAGGATGACTCAATCTTTCATCAAATTCTGGAGCCAGCTCAGCCAGCATTGAAACCCTCAAGCCATGGCAATACCAGTCCTTCCTCCTCCCACAGCCCAGTGTGGCCACCACAAAGATCAAGAATGACATACCCATCTCCATTTGGCCTTTATATAGTTTTTGTGCTCCGCTTGCCGCACTTCAATCACAGTAGCCAGCTGTTTCTCACATGTTACCTATCCTCAGTTTAAACACGCACTCTCCAAGTAATGCATGAACTCTGGCAAGTTGCAGTAACAGACAAGTGAGGCAATGAATGCTCTCTGGATGAAGCCAATGAAATAAATTAGCCAGCCTCTAGGTTATTCTAGGAGCAAGTCAGACTTAGCTTTTCGCTCCACTTGTGTGTGCACATATAAAACTTTCACTACAGGGAGTGGCATCCGCACACAGAAGCACATGCGGATGAACATGCTCATGCCCTTTATGTTCTGTGCCACTGGACACAGAACCAGCTGACAGATGTTGTGATTGTTGCAGCATATGGTTAAATCATACTGCTACGACTTAAGCAGGAGTTTTGACATTTTGTCCTAATGGTACTAGTCAGATTCTCCCAGTGTATTCCAACACGCAGCCTGCTTTACCCGAAAGGAAGGCACTTGAATAAAAGACTCCAATGGATTGAAGAGCGCCCTCTAAGCTGCATCTGCCTACAGCAGGAGGGTCCCGTTCCATAATAAAGATCACAACATTGACTATAAATTGCACAATGCATTACTTTCTTCTATACTACACACAGAAACCATATTCTCAGCACAAATCAGGATGAAGTAGGATGTGGCTAGAGGAAGTATGAGCAAAATGCTGTTGGAAGAAGCTTGAGCACTGTGTAGCAAGTACTGGTTAGGGAGAGCTTTATTACCATGACAAAAATGATTGCTATCTTTACCAAATGAAGAATATAGCTGTATAGCCCTAAGAATCCTGAGAACTAGGAATTAAAGAAAACTGTTCTTACTAGTTAATGTAAAAGTCACTGAGAAGAGAAGCTGGTGTTTTCAGAAAATCATTCCAATCCCCCAACCAGATTAATGGTAGCTGTTGAAAACACTTATCTGGGTATCAAGTGTGCAGTAATGGCAACAATAAGTAAATACAGTAGTCTCTTTTCCTGGTACTTAAGTTCTAAATTAAGTTCAGAATAGTGCTTGAAATTAGCAGACCAGGAGTCTAGAGTCAATAACATAAAGCTGAGCCAGTCTCCCATATCCAAAAGGTACAGAATCATTCAAGAAACTGAGAAATAGGCCAAGTCATTTCTGTATTCTCTAGGCTATATCAGGTATGATTCATCTATAAAATGAAAATTTTAATGTTCACACACTGCTATTATAAATGGTCTACTTAATGTCCAGTTAGATAGGCAATATTAAGATCACTTTATTTTAAGCTTTATGGATTTTGAAAACATGTACAAATAAAATACTTGTTACAAAATTCCATTTGCTAAGGTTTCTTCAGGAATATACATCAAGCATGATCCCAGCACACAGATAAAAGACTTTAACAGAGAGCATTACAAATAGCAATAAATGCTAGTGAAACAGCCAGTCTTTCCAGATACATTACAATGAAAAGTTTTCTTTTCCTTTGCCACCTCTAACTTTTGACTAAACATTTTATTTTTAAATAGCCACATCTGAAGTTCAAATATGTAAGCAAACTGACTGTGGAAGTCAACAGGCACTCAGAAGCCCCAAAGGGGAGTGTAAGCACTACTTTTCAAGTTCACTAGTTCAGGGGTAAAAATCCCTGAGAGACAGAAAAACAACAAACCCATTTTCTTCGATGGAAAGATGCTTGCCAAGGGACATTGGCAACAGACAGCTGTAAAGATAAACTGTAAGACTGAAGAGCAATAGTAAGACAGAGCAAGGAAACCAATCTGTAATGCTGGGTAATGAGGAATGCCTTGGTGGGGCAGCATGGAACTTCACTAAGGCTGCCTGCTTGCAGGAAAAGCATTCAGCAGAAATATATGCAGAGATACAAAGCATGAGATATGTACATATGCTAATCTTGTCATTAAGATGGAATACACTTACAGTTTGTGCCAAAACTATAATCCCACTTAATTTTAAACAGTATGCAACCAACCTCAAGAGTTAAAATACAAACAAGAATAAACAAAATATTGCACTCCAATTTCACAGTCACCACCAGGACATTTACTTTGTGAGGCAGGTGAATTAAGAAACACAGATCCATATGTATTTTCTGTTGCTTGATGTCAATGCAGGACTGCTCAACTGCAAGTATTTAACACACCAGGTCACTGAATTCTCCGGGACATGGAAACTGAGCTCAGAAGCAGCATGCCTCTGACCTTCCACCTCAAGTGCCTGAGCTGCTGCTGGACATCAAAACAGCCCTACTGGCTCTACTTTATGAGTCATAGCCTGTCCTGTTCTTTGCTACATGCTGTGACAAGGGTCCCCAGTCTATATCCTTTTCCTTAAGCCTATTGTGCATACAGAAGTTGCACTGTTGAATTACGATGCCATGCTGATTTTCAATGCTATTTAACATTTAGGCAGGTCAAGCTAACTAGATCAAACATGAGCTCACTCACACTGTTCACTGAGGCTGATCTGAGCCTTCAGACTAGCGGAAGAAAACTGCAGTACTGTCAGGTTATTGAAACATCCAAAGCATTAAGAAGTCTGTTACATTTGACAGACATCAAGCACCACAATAAGCAACACTAGGAGGAAAGTGTGGCATAAATGGTGAAAGCAAGTCAAAGCAGACTTCAGCCTAAGGATCTAATTCTAAAGGTTAATAAAGGTTTCACAACCAGTACACTTAGCCTGTTATCAGCTACAGGTTCAGAACTATCAGCAAATAAATAGGAGCTTTAAGAGCAACCTTTAGGTTCTGACCTAAAGATCTATAAATACCACTGGAGGGATGATCTAGTTTGAAATCAGATTATCTATAACTAGAAAGCAATGATGTTTATGTGAGGCCCTCATGTTAGTCACACTTGCTCAAGAGCAGGGCAGGACTCTAAAGAACAGATGCTGACAGCATGTGTCCTGGGCTATTTTAACGTTGAATTTCCTTATATTATGCATGTTACTTCCTTAGGAGGGCAGTAGTTAAGTCAATCCACCCCAGCCCCAGTTCAGCCCAACCAAGCATCCAGTTACGTGCTCAGTTTAACAGAAAGGGAGTAGCGAGTTCTCGGAGGTTTGCTGATGTGTTATTGGATCAAAAAGGCTCAGGAAAACTGCAACTAGAGAGACAGAGCACATCACCTTTTCCAGCAAGGCACTCTTTTGCATGCTTATCCTGAGGAAGAGACACATCCAACTGCCACAGTTTGATTTGTGATAGCCTTCCTTCTACAACAGCATTATATTAGCATTTGTCCCACAAAGGGATGTACGGGTTTACAGAAGGACTGCTGTTCCAGTTCTCTAAATGGACTCTCCAGACTTCAGGCCTTTGCCCTAGATTTAGGTCACTAGTAATTGGACATGTGTAGAAAATGCACAGGCTCAGTTCAGTGTTGTCTAATTAATTTCTTAGTCTGTTGATTTGGCAGTCGCCCTACAAAACAGAACAGTTGGATATTTAAACGTGTATTGAAGAATTCCTTATGACACTAGCAAGCCACCAAAAAATAAGCCAAATTCCTTTGGTACTAGTGAAAGAAATATTTTAAAATTCCCTGGAGTACAAAGTAAGTTTTCAGGTGAGACTATCAGCTTGGTTCACTAAAAGAAACAAGATCAAGCACAGCACAAAATGTAGAAACCCACAGACTTCATGGAAACGTGAAGCACAGCACTGACAAGTGTCAAAGTCTTCCAACTTATGGAGCTGAATCAACTGTAGCAATTTTCTGTCCGGGACATTATATTCCCAAGCAACGAGTGAGTGCACCAATCAACCACAAACTCATGTCACAGCCTGAAAGAGGGAGTTCTACACATTATTTTGACCTGTATGAGGTGCCTTTCAGTATTGTAACTGCTCTGGGAGCAGCATATTCATGATGAAGACAAGCTCACACACGGAAACAAGAATTAAAATTCTTTCTGCTCCTAGGCTGCTGCCAGTTTTTTAGTCAACTTGCTTGATGTTTTTTAAACCCTTCTTGAAGGACACAGAACAGCCCCACTGTGCTGAGTTCTGGCCATCCTGCCAAGATTTCTGTTGGAGCTCACTTCACTGCCATCTATTCACTTCACCACAGGTCCCATGTGCTTTAGGTAGTTTTGGCTTAAGCCTAAACAGCAAATGAAAAGAGACAGATGCCTCTCTGCAGGAACTTTTCTCACCGGTGACCCTAGGAGTTGAGTTGGCAGAGCTACCTGAATCTCCTATGACAGTTGCTCTACAAAACAGCCTTATTCACAATATTCCCATATTAACTGGAGGAAATATTTACTTCAGATCCTGAAGTACTGTATTATTTGACAGAGAAACAGGTTTAGTGCCTGAGCAGACAGTTGTGTAGCATTTTAGAATTGACCTAACATGCCTACCTTAATTTAAAATAAAAAGGCATTCTCATTCCTTTGGCTAAGTAAACTCTGCCAATTAAAGGACCTGAAGACTGAAATAAACTCACTGTAAAAGTACTGAAAGGCAACAAATCTTCTCTCCAAAGGCCTTGTATACAGGGTTACTCAGATAGCTGTTAAAGTAAAAACAACATACAACAATATTTGCAAAAAAGCTTAATATAATCTTTTGAGTCCATAAACTCTAAACAATAAATATAACAAGTGTACATGGCACACCAAAGCAGCTAAATATTAAACCAGACAAGTACAACTTGGTAACACCTATATTGTCAGTGATAAGTTTGTGATATAATACAGGCTTAATATACAAGATGTTTTTCCAAAGGAAAACCACAGCAAAAATTTAATACAGAAGGTGAGGGAGAAGGGGAGACAAATAAATAACAAGGCACAAAAACCTCTCTTGTTGCAACCCTGTAAGGCACCACTTGTGCAAATGTGAAACTATCAAAACCTGTAGTGGAGAAATTCTAAATGCATTTAAATAACTGGATAATGCATTTTAAATATGACGCTATATGCTTATATCTTTGGGAATAAAAATACTTACAAACCTTTATTTACACCAAAAGGTATTTAAAAAACAAATTAGTGAAACGGGTGAATTAATAGCCAAATAAAAAAGTCACAGCTAACTTCTCCCAGACGGCTTCACAAGTGCAACTCGATCGTGACCTATACTGGCCTTGCTAATAGAGTCCTGGGTCCAACATACTGCTGATTATGTCAAATTATGTAGTACACCAGTAATTTTGACAAAATACACTTCAGGGATTAAGATGAAAATAAACTTATTTTCACTTGAAACCAAAAATTATTTAAATCAAGAGATAAAAGGTCAGTAGCATTAATCTAACATTATACCAAGGGATCTTAATATTCAAAGTTATAACTTATGTTTCCATTTTAAAACTGGGCACCAACATATTTCCTCCTTATTCTGTTATCTGCTCAGAAAATCTATCATAAGACAAACTTCAGCAAAAACCTTCTCCCTTGCTAGAAAATTACAAATACCTTATTAGGCTTACAAACTGTAAGTCTCCCCCTTTTTTCTCATATCCCCTGATTTCTACTGCATCCTGCTAGAAGTTTTTTTCCTCTCCAATTACATAAGAGTCTCCAGATGACACTGAAATTACTTAAAATATGCACAGTTGAACAAGTTTTTACAAAATGAGAAGGGAGTTTTCACTAATAATTAAAATTTTCTTCTACTGAAACATTTAAGAGGCACTCAGTTTCTCATGAGTTTCAGATAAATGAATGATTTCTTTTTTTTCACTTGGAAACAGTTATCAGTAGACTATACTTCCGGAAGTTCTGCTTGCATTCTTGCAACCTGAACAGCTACACAGCACACAGTAAATAATCTAAATGAAGCTGGGTATTCAGTTATTGGCTAAGTTTTCTTATGTGACATGTCTTATTCTGCATGTAAATGCCTTGGCAGAAGTGAAAACATTTAAGATCAGACAACCTGTAGCTTCAATGATACTCCATCTACTGAGCTGCCAGAGAGGAAGATCAGGGACAATCTGTTATATTTTAAACAACAGAGGAAATGGAAGAAAAAATAGTCCTAAGTGGTAAGTTAACATTCATATAGCTATTTGCTGAAAGGCTGTGCATGTTTCATTCCTTGTATTCAGTCCTGTTTTAAGGATATAAAAATTTGAGCAAATACAATGTAAACCGAGCCAGGTAGACTACAGTAGTAAAGAACAATATCACTGATCTGACAGGTTTAAGGCCAACTATTTATGATTTGAAATGTGTCATACTTTTCCATGGCACTTAATACACTGAAGTTAGTATTGGATGACATTAAACAAGGGTATACGTACTCATATAATATGTGATATATACATGTAGCTTCAGTTCTTAAAATAGAAAGTTCAAGTTTTCTTGTCCAAATAAAATCAGTTTGTGAAAGACCACCTGCAGTTTCCTATAATGAAGTAATATTACTATTTTAATCAATTTAGTGCAAACTGACCTAAGTCCAAAGACATACCATTCCTTGCTTTTTAGTCACTACTTACCAAATGCCCCTATTTCTTTTAAAAAGACAACTACACCTTTTTTTTTTTTTTTGCCTTGAAAGAACAGCAAACACTTGACAACTAGCATGCTGTTCTAGTCTACATTAACAAAACTTGCCAATATACAAATCATGTTTTGGTCATGCAGCAGAGACCCATCCTCAAAATAATCCATCTCTCCATTCAATCAGTCTAGAAGTGCACAGTGCCAGATTTTAATTAGCAGGTCATCCTGGCCACTCCATACTCCAAGCTGACAACAGCAGGCTCAGCTTTGGAGAACTCGGACACAAGCTCACTGTAACGATTGTCTGCTGTATTGCTGCCCTCTATAGTTCTCACGGCATCATTCCCAGGGATCAGGGGCTGCTCCTTCTTGAAGCACGGAGGGGTCTTCAGTGCCACTGGGGCAGGATGAGCAGACTGCTGATGTTCCTTCACAAGGACCCCATCTGACTGCCCGTTTCTCTGCCTTATTTTCTGAAATATAGAGAACAGTTACTAACAGCGAATGTGACTCTCTACTGTTAATATTCTGCTTCAAAATGGAGTGAATTCCCTTCTTTTGCTGGCCAACTCAGCATCTGCAGAACCCTGTATTACACACCCTAGGCTAGATCCATAGCAGTGATATTAAATGTTAGACCATTGGATACGGCATTATTCCCCACAGCAGATTCTCAAGTACTGTTTGCTTAAAATTTGTAGCTGAGCAGAAGACGAAAAGGTTGCCTGTCAATTAGCAAGCAGAGAACTTGCTGATAGTAAGTAGATTAAACTTGCTAATAAGTAGATCATGAGTCTCTTAAAGACAAAGGAGTTTGATACCTAAGCCTTTTATGTCCTTCCTAAAAACCTTCTAAAATACTTTGGATCCAAAAAAACATGAGTAGAGTATGTTCAAATGCAGGAATATACTAAAAAATGTCAACTAAAAAGCAGGACTGGAAAAAAAGAACCTATCCTGCAAGCACAAGAATAGGAAAGATTTGGATTAAGGGTTTTTTCAGTTGTGTGGTTTGGGTTTTTTATTTGTTTGTTTCTGTTTTATTTTTAATTCAAACTCACTCAACCAGTAAGTGGGAGCTTGCACTAGTTAACTGAACAGATTTGTTTGCTGATGTGTTTGTGTTCTATTAGAATGAAGACTAAGTCCAGAAGACTTTGATGTTTCTTGACATCAACTTTTTGAAGATGGAAACAGCAGCAGCAAAGTCTACATAAGGATTCAAACAACTACATCTCTTCATCCCTCAAGTGAGAAATGTGGGCTCTGGTGAAGTTAACATCTTGGAATGAGGTTCTAGAAAATTCAAAACAGAGACTTCACTTTACATCTTGCTTATTCTTTAAATTGCTTCATCTTGAATTTTTATCTTGTTGCTTGTGTAAAAACTTTTAAATATGCAATTAAGATTTGAAACAGTGTAAGTGGCCTGCATTACAGTAGGATCAGTTTAATAACACCTTTTCTCCTAGAAAAGCTGTATTTTCCTTCCCCCCCCCAACATAACATGTAAGAGTTGTGTTACTTTTCTAGCCAGACACAAGTAGTAAAACTGATAATCAGAAGACTTTTGCATTCCTTAAAAGGTATTATTCTGAAGTTTCAGCACCTGACTGACTATATTAACTGACTGACTATTAACTGACTATAACAGAAGTATCAATACAAAGCCACAAAGTCATACTAGAATAAAATCAGATACAACCTTTTTATGGCTGTTTACTGTAGCCCCTAGGAGTCAATTATATACATCTGATCTCTGGATTTAGCCCTGTCTTGAATTATGCATTATGATATACATGACCCATAATTACAGTGACTTACAACAGCATGCACCTGCGTATGAAGTTAAAAGAAGGACAATACTTACTGCTTCCATTTTAGTAGCTATAATAGAAATAAAACATTTTCAGTCTCCTTGGTTTAGCAACACAGCTGTAGCTACAACGGGTACCTTTTTATCTAAGATCAATTTCACACAAATTTAATCCACATTAAACCATCTTCAGTAATGCTTTGATAGAACTTTTAGGTAATGCAGTTCATCAGTAAAGCAGATCGGTGCCTAAGAGCTAAACATTGGCTGCACAGTGTGGCATTCATCATATAAGCATACAGTGCAAGTCAAAGTCAACACTACACAGAGGAAGTGCCAGGCCATACAGTAGTGGCATTCCTGTGAAAGCTAGCAGCATTATTACAACTTTAAATGTGAATTTGAAGAACAAGTCACAAGTACACACACTTATTTTGTAATACTTACAGCTTCCAGTTCCTTAATGTCTTCTTCCAGTTGTTTATTTTGCTCACTCAAATTCATTATAAGATTGAGGACAGACTGCCTGGGATGCATACTTCGATCAAACTGATGGTACATATTTCTCCAAAACCTGCATGAAGCAGACAGTTTTAACTATGCAGGACAATGAGAAAACTGAAGAAGAGGTACTGTATCTTATTTAAACTTACTTAAAATTGAATGATACTGTATTAGGCTCCAAAAGACTTAGTTCTGGCAAAAAGTCTGGATTATACAGAGGATTCTCATATTTCTTTTGTTCAGCCAAAAGAAATGGCCACAAGGAGTAAGTCTTCTCTTTTACTCTTAAAGCAATAAGAGATAATGGTTAACACAGTGACGGCAGGCAAAAAACAGAAGCTCTTCAACTAATAAATGAACCTTTTTTAAAAAAAAGTTACTAGAATTACTTATAAGTCGTGAATTAAAAACTCTTAGTAAAATCAACTTATTCCTGGCATATGCTAATGTTGGATAGAAATGTAAATTTTAGGAGTACTACTAGTTATGCTGTGCAAGTTTTGCCCGCTTGCCATAAATGCATTTAAAATACAATGTGAGAAAAACTGGCAAAAACTTCACAGAAGTTTTCCAACTCAAAGCATTGAAAGATACCCTACTAATTCTTCTAACTGAAGAAGTCTTGAGCAGGCAAGAATTTTAAGATTACCTAAAAAGAGATTGGAGGGAGGCATGAAGTGATATTTCCAAAGTAAGCTTAACTACTTGGGGTGGGGGGCAGAGAACAGAGAGGAAGAAAGATACCGTAACTTTCCCTATGAAAAATAAGCAGGGGATTTTCTCCCAGAATTAGAAAGACTGTCTCCAGAATGCAAAAGCACAAGCAAGGCTGTTCCCTTATGCAGTTAGACATAATTTTCAGTATGACCGATCCTGCCTCTATTTCTGTTCAAAGCCTAAAATGAAGAAGATTCACACAAGTTCTAGTCTGCCAGAATAAACAAAAGCCACATTACAATATGCCTGCTTACTTTAGTTCTTCTCGTTCTTTTTGACAGTTTCCAAGGAAGTTACCAAACTGGCAAGAATGGACATGCTCATGGATTTGGAGGAGGAAAGCTTCATTGTACTCAAAGGCTTGTGGAAACTGCTCAGTCAGATTCCACACACATTCTAAAAATTGGGTGAAAACTGGCGAGATCTCTTTTGGATCACCATCCAACTGACAACATCTGAAAAAGATTCCATAAGCAGATTGAAACTGGTTTAAGTTAGAAATCAAAAAAGTCTTAGTTACAATTGTTTTAAAATGACAGCACAATAATTAGACACTAGCTTTAGTTTGGAGATTGAGCACCTAACTTCAAAACTGGAGCAATTTTTGAATAGAAATAAGTCTATATTTAACCTGTTTTTCTGACTTATAAGTAATCACACATTTATATTCAGTACAGAAGAGCAACGTGAGACAGTTAAGTTCCTTTGTGTCTATTACCTTCATAGTCAACATTCAGAGTGTATCAGTTAAAAGCAAATTAATAAGCCGTAAATAGCAGCAAGGCTATTGTCATAGCTGATGACAGGCAGATCAAGGGAAAAAACAGAGCTCTGAACATATAGGACTTCTAAAAGGAGGGGTAACTTCATCATTAAAGTAAACATAAATGATATCAAAACCAAGTGTTTCATATTGCCTAAACAGCTGGGACATAGCTTTAGATTGGTTTTGCACTGTTTATACATACATGCAGACCTAGTTGCTGTCATCAACACTTGAGAGCAAGGCACTAGTAGCACTAAAAATTTATGTCTACAATATAAATCAATTATCCCATATGTATTTGAATAAATAACAATACAGCACACTGTCTACTGAAAATATCTTGTTGCTAAACTACTGCTGTGTCGCTAGAAAATTAACATCCACAAGCCTAGTTCAATTTGCTGCATACACTTTACTGTACTGGAGGAGTGAACTACCTGTCAGAGAACTTGTGCCCAAATGAGATCCAGTCTTTCTCTATCAAGACCTAGAGGGTAAAAAACACAAATTTTCATGAAAAATGTTACTCAATCTTACATATATTAACTCAATAGGTTATCTACATATTGTATCAATAAATCTGATTCTTTTGTATTCTGATTAAATTGTATTAAATCTGTGTCCAATTAACTACAGTAGGAGCACCTATTTGTCACTTTGATGCTTCTTTATTTTCGTGGAAGCCTTTCAGAGGAGATTCTCAAAGCACATTTCTAAAACTAATGAAAAAGTTCAGCAACTTGCTATACTGATAACTGCTCTTAAGCCAGGCTCACTTTAAGCATAATGTTGTATGACTTCACTAGAAGATTATCAATTGACTTTCAAAGTATATCAAAGCGTAGGAAAAGCTTTAGTATTGTACTCCTGCTATCTTAGTTTACAAAAAACCACACAATACAATCTTTCTAACAGCGCAGTAAGTTTGTTAATACTAATGCTAGCTTGTTTTATCACTTCCATCACAGAAAGGAACACAGGACCATCTGACCACTGCAGAAGCCATCACAGAAATCTAATGGAAAGCAAGGACTAATCAAAACTCAAATGACTTCCCTAAAGATTATACACATTCTCACTATTCACAACACTCTGTCACTGGGGGAGTTGTCATTTTTAGATTCTAAAAATGCTGATTTGGGGACAAGTGATAAAATAGAGCTGCTGTAATTCAGTATGTCTGCTATCTCGCATAAGCAGAGAATTTGGAATCCTTGTACTTCATAGATAACGGGCTTCTTTGGATGCAAAAACAATAACTGCAACATTTCTGCATGTTGCCTAAAGCAATCTGCTGTATTTCAGTTTTTGAGGTTTTAAATAAATGTTCTTTTCAGTCGTAAAGTATTTCTACGAGAAAGATTTATTGGTATACTGCAAATCTCATTTTACATTTGTAACTATAGAAAAAAAAAAAGAATTAGTATGTTTACACTGTTCCCTTGCACATTCAAACATTTTACATCCTTTATTTACCAAAGAACAACTCAACAATGCAACAGTTAGCTTACCATGAATCCTCTGATTGTTCTGTAATAGGAATCTAGTAAGAGAGCTCCAAGAGAACAAACTTGGGAAGTCCTATCCCAGCCATCAGAGCAGTGCACTAATACACTTGCACTCTCAACTGCTATTGCCTGCAAAACACAATTGTTTCATGATGAACATTCTTTTCTAGACAAAAGTCAAAATTTAGTAGATAAATAAAAAGACTACATTAATCCCAAACTCACAGCACAGGCCATTTCATTTAACTAAGCTAGAAAATAGTTTATTATGAGGAAAGGATTTGATACTGCCAGAAAGCTAGGAATCTCTCCATGGAAGTATAGAAAACTCCTTACAAAGAAAAGAAATTTTACCACCACCTTTTCAAAAGTTAACACCTCCAGTGGTTCCCAGTTCTCTTCCTCTCCCTTACAAAACTAAACTTACAAGAAAACTTTGCAGTGCATACAGAGTACAGGTTAAAAAACCCAAAACTCTACTAACGTATCATTAAAGATACTTGTTCATCATTATACTAGTCAAAAGTAAAGGCATAGGAAATGCTTATTAGCTTCAGATGAGATATCAAATCCTTTTAGCTCAGATGTTTTTGAGGGTCATCTTTAGGAGAATCATCCACTCTCAACTGAGATAACTCCCTGTTATTTCATCCAGTTAAAACCAAGATCCAGGTTTTTTTTTTCTTCACCCAGCCCTCTCAGGCCAAGCCCTTGGCTTCGTAAGTGACTTGCAAAGCCAACTGTTCCTCTGAATTCTTCATAAAGAGTCCCATTTCCTTGCCAAATGAAGTCAGCATAGGCACTTTGGCTGTTCTGCAATTACTGCCCCAGGAGTTCTGTTTTTCAGTATGCACTAAATAATGGTTCGTTTCATCTACTGCCAAACCGGCTACACCTTTCAGAAATACCTAAAGAACCAGGAAACAAGAATCTGTTCATCTCCCAGCAAGATGACCAAACAGCATTCAAAAAATCCCAAAACATTAGCTGGCACATTTAATGTCTCCAATCATTAAGAAACATGTAATACTTAAACCAGCATATCCAATGTACTGGTATATATACTAAGGACATACCTTCAAAAAGGTCAATTGCAGAATTCTACACATTACTTAGTATTAGGGATAATTTTGCCTGGTAGCAAGTTAACTTCCCATACAATAAAGAAGCAGCATGGAAGTTACCTTGACTAGGAAGACTGCAGCATCCATCACAGCTTTGACATGACGCAACCATCCAGAATTCTCCAAACCAGACAAAAAGTCATTGACAGACAAACCTCTTGTGCCACTGACTGAAAGAAACCAAGAGTTAAAAAGCCTTAAGCAGTTGCAGCTACCTAAACTCTGCAATGTAGACAGAAGAATAATTGCATTTTGTGTCTAACTCCCTATGCTATAAGTTGATTAGAAATCTTTCAGGGAACCACCATTCAAATAGTTTAAGGGAGGGCTACTACAAAATGTTCTCCATTCAGAATTCACCTCTGTAGAACTACAGTAACCACAAGTGACAAGAGTAAGATCTCTGTCTTTTTGACAAAATAACATTCCAAATAAATGTACTGGTTATCACCAAAAGGGAGCTTTACCTTTTTTTTATTGAGGAAGGCAATGCAAATGCCAAAGGCTTACCAGAAATACTTAAAGACTACTAGTAGAAAGTAGCTGCATCCAGACAATATAAACAGTTCAGAGTAGTCAGACTGCCAGAATTTCAGCACTTCCACCCTGCTTAGGAGAATAAAGTAGAGTACAAGGACATGATGATAAAATGAAATTCACTGAGATTATGTCTACCTCCAGACTTGACACACTGCATTTCTGACTGATTTCTACTATTCTTCCCTAAAATACTTTGATGCTGTAACAATAATGCCAATTGAGAGGGCAAGAAAGAACTCAAAGAACTCAAGTTAAAGAAAGATGCCTTGCAGCATAGCAGCAAGTCAGGTAGAGGTAGACTGAAAGCTTCTCACACAGACACTTACCAATTCACATGTGAGACAGATAATCCGGTTCTTTTACTGTTTTGAGTAGCAACTCACAGTTACACTGCTGTCCAAACATAACAAACTTTTGGCAATAAAAGCAAAATATTTGCTGGCTAATATAACTTCAGCTTTGTGTAATCCTAAGAGAAGGTACCCAAGGCTGCCACCTACAAAAATACCTGCCCCTGCCACAGTGGAAGCCTACTTTCCACTAAGCTTAACAGTTGGTCTTGATGATCTTAAAAGTCTTTCTTAACCTACCTGATTTTATGATTATAAACTACTGGGCCCCAATGAAAATAAAACCACTCTGTAGATGAAAGCCAGCAGTAGCAATACAACTCCAAAATAATCTTTACCTCTGACCATGGAAAGAAGTGAATCAGCAACAAAAGTAGAGAACAAAATTCACTAGATCACTCTGTGACAGAGTTTCATATATAACTAAGTCCCCTGATGTAATGATGGCTATAAACTCTTAAACCACTGCCTCACAGAGTTCTCCTGTATCTGCACTAGACGTTTCTCAGCTTTCAGACAAACAAGTTTTGGTACACTCCCCATTGCTCAGGAAGACTCATAGTGCCAGGTGCTGCTGAATACTAGAACAGAAACAGGCTTCCAAGTAAGTATTGCAGCACCTTTTTTAAAATCCCATAGATCTTTGTCATCTACAAAACTATCTAGTGAACCATAGCACAAGGAGGTAACAAAACATCATGAAACCCAATTGGGATACAAGACCCAATTTTAAAGGTTAGCCTGTAAATATCAGTAAAAGCAAGCTAGTTTTCCCTTGCCTTTGAAAGGGCATCACTAGGCAAGAATTATGCTCCCAAAAAGCCTAGCACATGGAAGAAATCAGCTGAGAACTATCTGACCTACCTCACACTCTCTCTACACCAGTGGTTCCATACACCTATTCAATCACAACAGTACACAAACAGGTCTAGCACTCTGTGGCAAAGGAAAGAAACTAAAAATAGACAAGTATCTGGAAACTCAAACATCTGCAGGGAAGGGATTGGACAGACAAGGCAATGTCTAGAGGCACTATTCATGGCAGCTCACCCCCACATTCTGTAGCTTACAGTTTAAAGCAGCAGCTTTCCAGCTAGAAAACAAACAAGCTTCCAGTCCTCAGTTTGTTTTCGCCCAAATACTGCTGTCAAAATCTGGTTTTGATCAAAATTTTCAGCTTGGCAGAAATATTTCACCACTAGTATTTCACCCTTCTAGCTAGATTTCTCTATTTTTATAAATGGAGGCAGAGATAGGAACACATATGTTGAGCCCAAAGAGTTACATCCCATTTCTGTGAATTAACACAGGCATTTTTACACTACTTAGTGATTAAATAACGAAACTGTGCTGACACTGTTCCAACACTTATATGCTGGAAAAAAAGTAATTTTCCAGCTCCTTATGGTCTTTTAAAGGGTCAAAGATAATTTATGGTACCACTAAGATATTTAGCTAGTTCACAATAAATATAATTCAAGATGGGTTTGACTATATGGTTCCCATCATAAAAAACACAGGCCCTACAAGTCCCAAAACCTCATAATTCCCTTGCTTATTTGTCCTTATTCACACTAATAGCAATGCCTCGGGCTGCAGTTTAAGAGGTGACTAGAGCCACAGTCTGAAGCGCAGCAGGTTGCAGGCAGAAGTTTTTTTTAACAAATAAAAAGCCTTAAACAACCCCATTGCCCATACAGAGAACTCACAAAACCCCCTCAGTTAACACACTTCCACTATCAAAATATATGTAACAGATCACAGCAGCTGTTATTGAGCCTTTTCCTCAAACATTTCTTGCAGAAATTCTGCCTCTTGACATACACAAAGCCTTTTTACTTATCAGAGTTCAATCTTTTCTGACATGCAATACTATATTTTGAATATATAAACCCCTATCTCTGTATTTTATGTCACAGTCACAAATTTAGTCTACATGAAGATTCTCTCATTAGTGTTTTACTCTGCCCATTGAGGGAGGGCAGTCATCATGCTCACCCTGAAGAAAACTATTTTAGAAAAGTTTTGATCGACTGCATGCAAGACATTTTTAAATAAAAGTGAACCCAAGATGAAGAATAGACTAAATCCGTCTAGCATGGTCCGTGGTATAGTCCCATTACAAAAGGATGTTGGGAAGGATTATGTCTTACATTCTGCTTGCAAGTGGAATCATTAGATTCTGAAGGAAATTCTGACACAGAACCTAGGAGCAGGACACATGCTAAAGAATGAATAACAGTTGTTTGTTATAAAAAGCCCAAACAACTGAGGACAGTCCCAGTTACAATGGCCCTTGCACAAACAAGGCCATTGATATCACACTCCTGATTTGGGAACATTCAGTTCAGCACATCCAGGGAAAGAGAGTTCACAGAAGCTAAATGGCATTTTCCTCATTTCAAGCGATGAGCCAAGGGTCTAAAGAGTAAATTATTGTATGCATCCCTAAATTTCAATGGTCCTCCCTACCCCTAAAGAGGATTCTACTTCTAGAATGACATTCAGTAAAACTAGTGAGTTATACAGACTGAACAGAGGTAAAACAACTGTTCATTTACCCAAAAACCTGATCTGGAGAACAACTAATACACATCACTGATGAATTTGTCTCAAATCCGAGTTTAAATAAAGCAATTCTCCACGCAATCAAAATGTAAAACATACTCAATCCTTAAAGAAAGCTACAGAAATATATTTAGTAAGTACTGTTGGTGGGATGTTATCAAATGGAAGGAATATGAAGTCTGTGAAGCTTAAGTGTGTGATGCTTACTCTTCTGCATCAGACCCTATTACACAGGAGTAGGCCTCTTAAAAAAGCAAAAATAAAAATCAATATTTATTAGAATGTTTTCTAGAATTGAAGGTATTAGTAAGAGAAAGAGGGATTATGGCAAACCTAAAAACTGAAGCTCAGGATCACATTTCTCATCTTTCCCTTAGAAAAAGTACATGCAGGAGTAACTGGAAAAATACATAATATCAAAGCTCAGTAGAATTCTGTGCAGAGTGTCTGAAGAATAGGTTAGCAGCACATACAGGCTCCATCGAAGCTAAGTAAGACTACACCAGTAGTCTGTGAAATTTCTTGACTAATGTAGCCAGAATGCCTTCATCAACACAGGCTTCCATACAAGCATAAGCCTTCTCAGTGACTGGAAATACTTGCACAATTCTAGAAGCCAACCACTTACACATGTATTGTTTGCCTGGTGTAGGAGCCTGACTTCTGTTCTATAATCTCAGTATAGATACTTAAAATTTTCTCTCAGCTGTTCACCTAAATAAAATATTAACAGAACTTTGGGCATACTTCTGTCTCTCCATTTTCACCACCAGGAGGCAGGCAGTGGCATGGTCATGTTTCCCTCACCCCGTTCCCTACAAACACCTACAAGCACTCAAGTGGCTCACCAGGTCAAAGAGCTCCATTTTGATACAGACCATATACTTATTGCAAATTCTGTGCAACAAAGTGTTCCTTGAAGAACTGATACTCTGTATATGAAAATGTATGTACACACACTATTCTGTGCATTTCTATTATACGTGTATACTTGTCATGTAGTTAGAAAACACAGCAGTCTTTCCCACAAGCCACTGATGTACTAATCAAGTTCACTCAAAACATATGAGCCATTTAATTTTCTTCGAAACAGCTCCATTCATTGGGTTAACACTTTGAAGGTAAAGGTTTAAGGTAATTCATTACCACAGAGTACAGCAAACTGGTACTAAACAAAGAGCTGAGATAAAATATAGAAATATGAATGCAGCTTGTGTAAGCTATTATTAAAGACTTCAGAAAAATACTCATCCTATTTCATATATATTATGATAGTACAGTTAAAACATACCTTCCAGAAGTTTTTGTAAGCTGGATCTCATTACATGAATATTTTCAATGCCAACAAATTGGAACCTAATGTTAGAGTAGTTGTCTTCATTCTCATAGCCCTTCCCAGCAGCTCTGTTTGCCATTGCATTAAGCTTAAAAGAGGAAAATAAAAATACTGATAAACAGTACTTGAAATAAAAATACCTAATTAGAAACAAATGTCATGCAATTTCAATGGAATATATTGGGGAAAACACAAGAGCACATCAGATAAACAGGTTCTAATACACAGCTTGTGGCAAATCAACTTGAAAGCACTGAAGTGTAAGAAAAGGGACAGTACATAAAAATGAAGCTCTATATTTAGAGCTGACATATCTGAATAATGCACAGTAATTTCTTATTCTCTCCTCCATATTCCCACCAACAAACCTGCACTTGTTTCTAAACATTTCAAAACAGTTCACCTAAAAAGGAAAGAGTAAGACACAGACCTTTCCAGCTCCTGTGTTCAGACATTCAAGTGAAATTAATACCAATTGAAATGCAAATGGGTGGGAATTACCCCACACATTCCAAAATAGGTCATAACATAATTTAATTTAATAACATAATTCAATGTAATTAGACAGTGATGAATTATGATGGTGAGACACTGCAAAACAGTGCCCAGAGAAGTTGTGGATCCTGAAAGTGTTCAAGGCCAGGTTGGACAGACCTCTGAGCAATCTGATCCAAGAGTTGGAACTAGATGATGTTTAAGGTCTCTTCTAACTCAAACAATTCTATGATGACCTTCGAATGCTACAACAGAATTTCCTCTACTTCTTCCTTGGTAAGACAGACAGTTCATACAGATCATTTACACAGAACACAGTATTCCCTCCCATTCCAAAAGAAAACCCAACACAGCTCACAATTTCATTAATTTAATTTCCATCAGTTACAATTCATTGGATCCCACTCAACTATTCACTTAACTATGTTTTAAGTATATTTTTAAAGGCATCTCTCCAAAAGTTCAGCAGCATATTCAGGGAATTCTAGCTGAGTCCTGAAACAGGTTCAACTTCTTTAAGAAGGCAAGTAACCAAACACCTGAATAAAGAGGCCTAACTTTATCCTTAAAACATTTTTGCTCATTGTGTAGTCATACTTCACTCCAAATTTATCAGAATTACACTGTATCCCTGTACTGTAACGTTCAGAAAGAGAAGCTTGTCTGTAGGACCTGAAGTACACACCTTTGGCCTGGTATCCATGACATACATGTAGCGAGTTGAAGGATTTGCTTTACTGATGGCTTGCAACATATGTTCATCTTCCAGGCACCTGGCACTGAAACCTGAGAGAGGTTGACTGCATCTGCAAATTGCAGCCTACCACAAAAAACAAGCAAATCAGCATCAGTTTAATACCTGTGGTTGAAATGCTTTGCTCAGTTCTAGAAAGACACAGAAACAAACTGTTTTATTTAGCAGATAACCTCACTAAACTGAAAGTTCAGCACTTCCAAAATTTTAAGCACATCACTTGAAGATCTTCAAACACAGTACCAATGACCTAAATCCAAAGGTTTATCAAAACAATTTTTCAGGCTCATCTACACAGGCAAAGTATCAGTTTACATAATGGACATAAAAACTCACAAAAACTATAGGCTGGATTAAAGCACACTTCAGGAAAGCAAGTTACCCCCTTAATATGAAATGAATTATGTTTGGCTTTACTAACATAAGTATGATGTTATTATTGCAAGTGCAATATGTTATTATTTAATGTAATTTTCAATAATATATTGTATTTCAGAAGGTATTGGGTACATCATCCAAACAGCAATTATCTTCAAATCCATCTAGTAGCTTCACACTCATCCTTCATAAACTCTTCAGCTCAGCAAGGAGACAGCCCTTCTCTCCCTCCACATTACTCCTTAGCTGAGACAGGCAGATGCTGCTTTACAATACTCTCTGCAAAATCTTATTTCTCATCCTGTAGTTTGCTTCACCTTGCAAATAACATCTCGATGAAACAATTCTATTGTTCATTTGCTGTTTGCTTTGTTCGGGATTTTTTTCACCCACCATTTTGATCTAGGAGATTTTATTCTTGATATATCAAGGAAGACACATCCTTTAAGGATGACAGAAGACTATCTTTGGTTACCTTAATTCCAGTTTCTGAAAACTTTAGGAGATTCAACTGATTATCAACTGCATACTGAAGGAATTCTTTTAAACTGGCTTAGTTTAACTCAACATTCTGTTAGGCACTGCTAGTGTCAGCTGTATTTAAGGTTATTATGAGTCACACCATTCTCATATAAGTCACTGTACTTGAATCTCCTTATCTACACCCCTGAATGACTTCTGACTGTTGAGAAATACTTTCCAGCATATTTACAGTAAAAAGAAGATACATTATACCTCTTTATTTTTATGATAATATGACAACACTGGGAATCTTCCTTTGCTTCTGAACTTGGAGCTACCAACAATTATGGGCTTGCTTGCAGTTCTGGGAACATACAGTTCTCTAGGATAGGTTTCACAAATCTGAAAGACACAGATACAGGAAAAGAATTTTATGTGCAAGGCACAAGGCCTATCCTATTGTATTCAATGTGAAAGACGTTATGTGAAATAAGAGATAAAGGATAAATACTAATATGTTTCTCTCTATACATAAATAACTCAGAGGAGGAGACGAGCTGCAGATAGATAAAGTAGTACAAGCTGGTATCCAAGTTATACAGCCAAGTACTTTCATGCTGGCATTCACTCTCAAGAATGTGACTCCTCAGTAGAAATTATAAGAATGTGTTTCAAATGAAAGACTAAAATAATTTCCCTCGTGTTTTTTTGCATTTGCAGACTACGAAGTAAGGTGAAATCTAATCTGGGAACTGGCCACACCACCACACCCAACATTGCAAATGCTAAAGTAGAATCCTGCTCAGTTAAGAGAGAGATCACAAAGCTGCAGAGCAGCAGAATTGCTGGGGCTGGGCCTCAAACAGGTAACTATACTCTAGGAACAATCCCAAAGAACCCACACATACTCTCTCAAGGAGGCCTCGGGAAAAACTTCAATTAGAAAGCTATGAGACTGCACATGGATTAAGCAGTTAACTCTACCTGCAAGTTTTTGCTTACACTGCAAGTCAAGAGATTTCATAGTATTAGGCTGTTTTCTATAGGCCTAGAATCAGAGGATAAAGCAAAAAGAGATGCAGAGTAGAACATGCTTCCATTAGAACACTTACCTTATAGTCACGATTTGCATCAGACAACTGCCAGTAAGCATTTGGCACTCCCATTCTCTTATATTCTTCTGCTAGATCAATAAGCTGCCAACCTTTGACTTGCTCAGATTCATTTTGTTTCGGATTATAGGAAAAGGCATAAAGTTCTTCATACTTTGCTAAAAGGTAAAGAACATGTAACAGAGGGAAAGTTCCAGGCTTCAAGATTCACAGAAGCAAAGCTAAATAGATACTTCAAACATCTGAAATATTTATTCTGCAACTATCCTACACTTAACTGACACACAGATACGTAGTCAGAGGTAGGCCATGAGAGTTTTCCTGAGAGTGCTTGACATATTTCAAAAGAGACTTTTCTAATGCAGTAAGGGCAAAGCACACGTCACAAAACTGAACAAAGCAAAAGGCAGAATTATTAGAAGACTTCACAAGAGCTGAGAGAAAAACTATTTTGAGAGGCAGGAACTGAAATTTGTATCTACTGACCTTTTAAGCCAGTAAGTTTTAAAGTTCCCTTTAAAACAAAAAAGCTTTCAAAAATGTTGTTCTTCCTAATATACTATTCACTTATCACAGATGACATTTTTACACTGTTCTAAACACAAAGCATAAAAAGCAAAAGACCATACTAAGCGACAGAAGTCTCTCCTAAAGCTGAATTGGTAGTGTTATTCTAGCTTGAATATTTTACTTTACCTTTAAAATGCATAAAATTAGTAACAATTTAGTATTTGCTGAGTAGTTTTTTATCTATGGAACACACAATTAAGAAAGACTATATGCATTTATATTCACAATTTCAGGGACAGAAATTTAGAAGAAAAATAAAGGGATCTCTCATTCTGTTAGGGAACATCAGAGACCAACAGAAGTCAGACAACACATCTTCTGAATTTTTATACAGATTAATATTTAATCAAAAAAATTCTTTATATACCAAATCCATCTAAGACTTTACATAACACATTTTTAAAAATAAATGAAAGAGCCACGGATTTATACACACACACACCAACTTGTTATCCATGGATATATCCATGCAAAGTCTTTTACAGTGACAAATATTACCTGTTCTTGACAGCTGAAGCAAAGAGTTATAAATGTCATGACAATCCCTCTCTCTGGGAACAACAAAGTGAACTATCCTGAAGTTCTTGCACTGGATGACAAGGGGGCAGCCAGATGTAGTCAGGGGAAGTTTTTCCACTGCAGCAATGTGATGATGCAGTATCTGTAACATATGAAAACTCACAGCATAAGCATGCTGATGAAAGATAACAACAGTGTACTATTGAGATCAGCAGATGTAAGATACATTAAGCAATGCTGAATATGGATTTTTACTAACTTTGTCAATCGATTATAAAAAGAAATACATTTTGAAGAAGAAATCCAAGAATGACATTTCAGTCAGGATACCATAATTTATAAAAATTTAATTATTTTCTGTCATTTTGAAGTGTTACCTAATGTTTGCACAAAAGAGTAAATACCCTTCTAAATGCAAAAATGAGATGTAAAACTCCACAGTGGTTGTTCAGTTTTCTTTAACTTTGCTAACTGACAGGCTCATATCAAATTAGGCAGTGTCCAGACAGGATTTTTTTTTTTAAGGATCTACAGGAACATACTTTAGAATTTTAAGGCAAAATAAAGTAAGTCAGGGAAAAAAATTCAAAGTATAAAGGATAAAGAAAATCCTGAAAATTTTAGAATTCCAGTGTTTAACATCTACAGAACGAACAGAAGAAAAACATCTCCTGTATTATGTCCTGTGTCATGTAGACATAAGAGTCTCTCAGATAAATGCTGTTTGACCACTTTAGTAGAAAACTGTCACAGCAATGGACAGACAAAAGAACTCCCTAGATTTATCTGTGTGGCAAACCTACACAAGATTTAGGTAAATACATGGAAAGTAATAGCTGTTCAACTGTGGGGAAAAAAGGCACAGACAAATTGCCTCAACTGAACAAGATGTTCTTGATGGAATTGCAATTACCTCACTGAAGCAATCAACTACTCTTAAATATTGATCAGAATTTGACAGACATCTGAAAATTATGCTGCCACATATGCATTTACAAAGAAACTACATCTTGGAGCCATTATGATAACTATACTTGGTACTTGCATTATCATCAGAAATCCAGTAGGCTGAGTATAGCCTACTCAGCCATTTCCCCAAAATGAAACCTTTTAACACAGTGCACAGGGTGATGCAAGCAAGTAATGCTTCTGAATCACGTTCTTCCCCAAAACCCATTTTGTATGAAAGGATAACAGTTTGGTTTGTACAAAGTTGTATACTGTACCCAAGAATAACAGAAAAATAAATTTTCTTGAAAGCATCATGAGCCACTTAAACCAGATAACCAGGATACAGGATTAAGGGTAATCCAGAAAAATACACCTACAGAAAAAAAAAATAAAAACTAACCACAGCCAGGGAAACGAGATTTCATCCCGGATGATGAAAGACATAAGGCACTACGCAAGCCAGTGAAAGGCAGAACTTGATGACACGTGTGCCATCAGGGCACTGAGCAGAAAAAACTTATGGGATTTACTGTCCTAGCCAGCTTTGATTGTACAACATTGGTACTGGCCAACAAGAAGTTGCAGCCCCTTCTGGAATGTTTTATTCCAGAGATGAATACTTGTGAAGAAACAGCTGCTTGCTGCTCTAAAAAAGTGCCTGTTATCTTCAATACTTCACCAAAACCTAGATCTTTGGATTTTTGCTGTCTCATTTAACCTAGATAGAATGTAATTACAGGTTAGTTAGCATAGAAATGCTAAACCTGATGCTTAAACTATCAAGCAGTCTCCCACTCCTGCCTCTGAATTGCAGTGCAAGTCAGTTATTTAAAGAAAACCACTACACATTCACTCAGGAATACAAGTGAGGGCTACGAAAGAAATTACAGCAGTTTCAACAGAAGTGAACATTTCCAACACTACATGATTTCAACTGTAGCAGTGTCATCCAAGAGTATAATCTGCAAATCATTAACTTATTACGATACCATGAAGGAGGACAGTGCAGGGAACAACTAAGAAGAACATTTTAGTAAACAAATTCCACTTTAGATCAGGAAGAACAAATGCATCTGCAGAACCCATGCATTTCAGCCACAAGCATTCATTGTCCTTACCCATGTCTCCCTCTGGCTTGAATCTATGAATAACAGATGAGTTGCTGTAAGGTATAGAGTTCCCGTCACTGACTTATTGCTCGTGCTGAACCTATCTAGTAACTTCACTTGCTCTACCTGTAAGAAAAAAGGGGAGGGAGGAACAAAGCTTAATTTTGAATTTTTGCAGAAAGTAAGATTCTAACTTAGCAAAAGTTTTGACAGTTTTGCTGTAATTTTGAAAATGGCAGAAAACATAACACAGCACACACAAGACTATTCAGGACAAACTACAGTGGTCATACAAGCTTTGAGAAGACTGACTAGATAAAATACCTATTTCAATACAAAAGTGCATAATGAAGGCACAACACTAAGTTCATCAGAATACTTACTCCATACACATCGAATATTATTATTTACTAGTAAAAAAACCCGCTATATCATTTTTTTAATAAGAGTTATTAATTACCAAGCTTTTAGGCTGCTTCCCCACAACAGAGCAAACACACACTAACAATTTCCTGTTATTGAGATGCCAGCAGTGAATTAAGAGCTGATCTCAGCAAGATATCTCAGCAAGATGCTTCACTGGCTGTCTGCAGACTCAAAACCATAAAGATTATGTTCTCCTGACTTCAATTTTAGATATGTACCACCATTTACATAAACCCAACTTGAAAAATCTAGAAGATCATAACCTTGCCTTATAGTCAAAGTACATTATAATGAAATGCAATAATTATAAAAACTCATTCAAGGACTGTACTGGCATTTGAAGCATATATTTCAAGCTTGAGTATGGCAAGCGCAAATGACTCCTGGTACTCCACCAACATTGTTAACTCAGTGCTACAGGAAACATTTCAAAAGGAAGTGATTTCTAGATAGCCTGCATTTTATCTGCTGCTCATAACTTCATGGCCTCCAGAGTTTGCTGTATTTGAAGCAAACGTTACATGATTCTTTGTGTGCAACAACAGGAAGGGCAAATGGCTTATCTCCATGCATTCCTCTATTTCTTGGCAGCACTGCCTCATTAATACCAAGTTAAAGCTCTTTACCACCATTAAGTGCACAGCAGAATGCCAAAAACTTTCACACCACCAAGACCATCACCCAGATGAGGTGACTACAAGAGCCCACATCTACTGTGCTGATGTTTAGCCAGTTAAATCATATGTACAAACATATTTCTCTACTAAAAGCACATAAAAAAACAACAAAAAAAAGTTGGTTTTTCAATTCAGGTATTTTTAATAATCTAGGAAGGCCTAATTTTGGTTTTGAAATTTATAAAAGGAACAGTGAATACAAAATAGAATGAAGGAAATAAAAATATATTCTAGAAGTCAGCACTACTATGATATTCTAGATCTCAGTTTATAAAGCAAACAAATTGGAAGCTACATGCATCAGTGCTTCAAAATACATTATGCTGAAAAGTATCGGATCTCAGATACAGAGCAGCATAAGTGAATGTACCACAGCCACACCACAGAATTCTTAGTGGGCAGATCTGCAGCAAGAATTGCTCAGGTACCTGGCAGTGCACCTCCCCAGCAAATTGAGAAGTGCACAGAAACCACTCCAGTTTTGTTCCAGTAACACAACCCACAAAATCCTCACATGAGAGGTTCCATTCTCCTCCATGTAACAAGGCAGCTATCCTCAAAGTTAGATGAGGACAGGCATTAGTGCTCCAGCTTCCTCTTACATAGGTAAAGTCTTCAAGAATTCTGAAAGCTAAATTGTAGATATACTTTTCTTAAAGACAGCTGAAAAGTAATTTAGATTCTGCTTCCATAGATGACATGTTTATCAGGAGTTATCATGTTTATCAGAGTTACATATTAAAGGGAAAAAAACCCCAACACATGGTTTTCATAGGGAAGACAAGCTGAAACAGAAAGCAAGGCTGAAACTACACTTCTGAAGTCTTGCACTAAGAAAGCTGAAGGATTAAATTAGAACAATTAACCCAAGGCAAAACCAGTTACCAAGAATTTTTTATTGGAACTTCGTATGACATCCGCTGAAATTAAAAGACATTTTCCCTTACCCATTTAAGTTTCAGGCTTGCAAACATAATAGGATCTAGCAGTCAAGCTAAGCAAAACTTTCCATCTCCAGTAGAAAATCCAGCAGTATTTTCACTAAAACAGATTTGACTGAAGATTTTCCAGTCTGTTCTACTACATTTTGCTTTAAAATACTTTTAAGGACACTTCAGTTCATTGCAAAACCCACAATATTATTATTTGTAATTTCTCCACTCCATGCTGTGAACAGAGCTTCAACATTTGTTCCTAAAATTCTCAGAAGTGGTATTTAAGTTGACATCACTTCTTTATTCAACACAAATATGTTTGGAAGCTACAGTCTGGCTTTTTGTGAAATTAATTTCAGGTAGCTGTGCTGACAGTTCTATGGTAATTTTTTACTTCAACATTTCTAGCAAACTGAAGTTTGAGGAGGTATAAAACCTATTACATCACCTTCTTCTAGGGATAATAGCTGCCCTGCACACCAGTTATTTTGTGCAAGACTGCAGTGTTATTTCAATTCCACTTCACGATGACTTTAATTAAATAACTTGAAAAAACAAGAGTGCCATCAGATTAGAAGAAAAAGCAGGTACGTTTCAGAACAGTTGGAATGAGATTCAACTTGAACCTACACACAAACTGAACTTTTAAGACCTACAGTGCAGGTTATACTTTAGTTTTCTTGCTTTGTATAACTGTTAACACTCAATTATTACCATCTAGTCTATATGCATTTAAATCCAACTGGATATTCAACAAACTAAGAGCTTGCAAACAGCTAAGTGACCATCACATTTGTAACAAAAAAAAATCATGCTATTTCTAGCCCTGAAACTGATGTTTTCAGAAGGGGTAAGGTTTTTTGTAGGAATTATAAAAATAATTGCTTCAAGTGGTAAGTCTGGTATCTTATAAGTTGTGTTCCAAACTAATTTCTCTCTTCAGTTACATTACTACATGATGCATTTTTTCCACATCAGGGCCCCAGAAATATGCAGAAACACAATCACTTGCAGATGCAAAGAAGTCAGTAACCTGTAGCCTTTCTAGTCTCAATTTCAGGTTTGAAATTTAAACAGCTCCTCTGCTCATCAGGAGACTTCAGCTTTGGTCTAGCTTTAATTTTCAAGTCAGCTACTGACTGTAACAATACAATATTAAGTTCCCAAACAAGGAGTTTCAGGTTTATAAGTAAATAGGCTGATACTTTATCTCCAATCTGTCAGCTTAGTGAAAGGTTATTCCATCGAGTGAAGTGTCATTAACAGGAGCTTCATCAGAGAGTTTCCTCCCGTTTCACACATAAACATACAAATGCATATGAAAAATAAAAGTGGCTATATGCATTTATATAAAAATTATACAAGCTATTACTCAAAAAATTTAAGTCTGTTCCTCTGTGCAATTAGTGGTTATATATTTAGCATTTGAAGATGAAGTGTGACCACTCCTTTTCTAAATACACCTATAAATCAACTATAAAATCAGACTGCCGGCTTCAGGAATACATCACTTGCCAATTTCCAGGACCAAACGGAGCAGGGCAGTCTTTCCAGCAGCCCTTGCAGTCAGGGCAAGCCCAAAATGTCACTTAGAGCCTAACTGGTGTTTTCCCGAACAGCCCTAACACATCGCACACGCATAGTTCGCGTCCTTCACAACACACACCGGAGCCTCCGCAAGGGAAGAAGGCAAAAGCGTTGTTTTCGCAGCCTCCAAAGCCGCAGGGAACCAGAGCACACCAGCCAAGGGCAGCCCCTCCCAGATGGCTCCTCCCGGTCCCCACACCGCGATTTTTCAGCCTCTCCCCTTCCCTGCCGGCACGGCCGAGCTGCACACCGGGGCTCCCACCCACCGCTTCCACAGCCCCTCGCGGGGGGCACCGGGCACAAAGCGCCAGGAGACACGGACNCGGTGGGACTGCCCCAGGGGGAAGGCAGGGAATGGATGCCCCCCGGAGGGGGTGCGTGAGTGCAGGGAATGAGTGTCCCAGGAGAGGGGAAATGACCGCGAGTAGAAAGATAAGGGTGCGGGAGGTACGGGTGCTGCTCCCCCGTGTGGGGGCGCGCAAGGCGTGCCCGACCTCCCCTCACGCAGCGCAGGACAGGCTCCTTGCAGGGGAGGGAAGCTCGGTGGTGCTTCCTAAACCGAGGGAGAGGAAGGAAAGAGCTCTGCTGTTGAATCAGCAGCCGTGGTGAAATCACTCTTCTTCTTGTCCCCGTCCCAAGGGTGTCTCAGGTATCATGCTGAGGGACCCACCCCCAAGGTACGAGCACTCACTGCATAAGGTGTGTGACTAAAGTCATTCAGTGTCCACCTAAAGAAATAGTGTAAAAGTGAGTTAAAAAAGGGGAGAAGTTGAGGGAGACTCCATCGCGACTTCTGGGATCAGTCACGACGAGGACCCATCTCCTCTAAAGGGATGCATTGAGTATGAGCCATACTCTATGTGTGCTGAATGGTTATGTCCAGGTAACTCTCGTTAGAGATTAGAGCTTGTTAGTATGTTACTTTGAATTGGTATATTGCTTTCAATACGTTTTCGCAGTCAGATACCACGACTGGCAATCCTCAAACCTTAAGGTAACAATCTTACTAATAGAGTTGTTCTGTAACCTGTTAATGTGAGGCCTTCAGGGGCACTGGCAGTCGCTGGCAGTGGGTAAAGGTGTGGGGATCCANCCCGGCCCGGGCCCTGCCACCCCCGCCTCCCCCGCCGCGCCCCCCCCTGCCGCTGTCATCCCGTCCCGGCCCCCGGAATACCTTGGTGGTGCGGATGTGCTCCATGGCGGTGCCCGCGCCGCCACACAGCCCGACCGCCCGGCCGCCACCGCCACACANGTGGTGCTTCCTAAACCGAGGGAGAGGAAGGAAAGAGCTCTGCTGTTGAATCAGCAGCCGTGGTGAAATCACTCTTCTTCTTGTCCCCGTCCCAAGGGTGTCTCAGGTATCATGCTGAGGGACCCACCCCCAAGGTACGAGCACTCACTGCATAAGGTGTGTGACTAAAGTCATTCAGTGTCCACCTAAAGAAATAGTGTAAAAGTGAGTTAAAAAAGGGGAGAAGTTGAGGGAGACTCCATCGCGACTTCTGGGATCAGTCACGACGAGGACCCATCTCCTCTAAAGGGATGCATTGAGTATGAGCCATACTCTATGTGTGCTGAATGGTTATGTCCAGGTAACTCTCGTTAGAGATTAGAGCTTGTTAGTATGTTACTTTGAATTGGTATATTGCTTTCAATACGTTTTCGCAGTCAGATACCACGACTGGCAATCCTCAAACCTTAAGGTAACAATCTTACTAATAGAGTTGTTCTGTAACCTGTTAATGTGAGGCCTTCAGGGGCACTGGCAGTCGCTGGCAGTGGGTAAAGGTGTGGGGATCCAGGAGGGGGTCAGTCTTGCTGTTTGGGGTGTGACCCTGAGAAAGTCAGTCAAAGCTCCCTCCGATCTGGCAAACTGCTCAGTGAAGGATCCCTGTAAGGGGACACTGACAGATTGGTTGGGTACAAGGGTCTTGGCTTTCCTAGGGCACTGACAGACTAATCAAACCTTAAGGGTTTGAGAAAATCCTCCCTTTTCACGTGACAGGCAGGGATGGCTGAGGGATGGGAATGGCCTGAATGAAGCATGGAGCTGCAGTGGAAGGCACTGGCACCACACTGTCCCACAGGGAATGGCTGCTGTGCTGGTAGTTACAGGGCTCAGTGGTGGCTGTGAAACCTGGCCTGGCAGCCAGCCCTAAGGAGAGAGTGCCCTGGGCAGTGCATGTGTGGGAAACAAGAGCGGCTACCTGGCTACTCAAGCCTGTTTCAGGCTGTGTGTCTTGTGAATGGGGATGTTCCTAGAAGATGGCTCTTTTTATTGTAGTATCCCAAAGAAGTGGAGGTGGGAGGTGTTTAGTCCAGCCCCACTGCTTACACAGGGTGACTTGGAGCCAGTTGTCCAGTACCATGTCCAGGCAGCTTTTAAATATTATTAAAGGTGGATATTCCACCATCACTTATCGGGGCAACGTGGTAACTGCTCGGTCATTCTTGCAGTGTTTCCCCATGTTAAGATGGAACCTCTTGTATTTCAGTCTGTGCTCCCTGCCTCTGGGCCTGTTACTGGGCACCACTGGGAAGATCCTGGCTCCATCCTCTTTGTACACTCCCTCCAGGAATATATGTATATTGTACGTGCCCCTTGAGCCTTCTCTTCTCCAAGCTGCAGACTCCCAGCTTCCACAGTCTTTCCTAATAGGTCCATGTAGACACCAGGATCCCCCACCTCGACCCGCTGGTAATGCTTTGCTGGTCGGCAGCAGCAGAACGTGACCCAGCAGTGTGCCCAGGTGGCCAAGAAGGGCAGTGTCACCCTGGGTTGTGTCAGCAACAGTGTGGCCAGCAGGACCAGGGCAGTGACCGTCCCCCTGTACTCAGCACTGGTGAGGCCACACCTCGAATGCTGCGCTCAGTTTTGGGCCCCTCACCACACGAAGGACATTGAGGAGCTGGAGCGTGTCCAGGGGAGGGTCTGGAGCACAAGTCTGATGAGGAGCGGCTGAGGAAACCGGTGCTGTTTAGTCCGGAGGAAATGGAAGCTCGGGGCAGGACGATTTAAAAAAAAAAGGAAGAAAACAAAAAAAAAGGTGATTAGAGATGGGCATATGAAGCACGGTAGCGGATTCCCAGGGAAGTGGTGAAGTCGCGGGAGGTGCGCGGGGGTGTTCCGGCGCTGTCCTGTCTCTTTAAGGCCCGTCGGCCGTCCCGTGGTGCAGTGCGGCGGTCGCGCGCGCGGCGGGCCGCGTGGCGGGCAGTGTGCGCGCGCGCTCCCCC
>WBMV01009291.1:460969-507889 GCA_013396655.1 Campylorhamphus procurvoides | reverse complement strand
GGGGGCGCAGGGCCCGGGCCGCGGCCCGCGGGGCGCTCGGCGAGCCCTCGGCTGTGCGGCCCGGCCCTGCCCTGCCCACCTGCGCCCTCAGCAGAGCGCGGGGAGCGGGCTGTGCAGCAGCTCTTCGCAAAGGGAGCTGCTCCTCTCATCTGGCTTTGTTTTGGCCGTGGGTGCCCCCTTCGCGGCTCGCCCCGCCGTTCCGAGCGCAGGATGCGCATCAGAGGTGTGCGTCCAGGTGTCTCCCGGCAGTCAGGCTGAGCCTGTGTGTGCGGCAGGAAGCGCGGTGGTGCCAAAACCCTAATGTTCGGTATTGAAAAGTGAAATTCCACGTGTCTTTTCGAAGTTAGATTCAGCCTCACGCTTTCTGGTACAACCATGCATTTGGTGTATAGTATCTCGGAGTAAAGGGAGCACTTTGTTGTGCATCTGGCATACAGCAGGCTCTGTACTAGAAGTGCCGTGATTTAGGTTTCTCGGAGTAACAGGTAAGACTTTTTTTCTTCTTCATGGTTGTTTCCCCTTTTTCCATTTTTTTACTCACAACTGTAGTAGCAGAGACTCTTCATTGTGCCGATCTTGCTGTTGTACCTCAACTGAAGATCAGGGCTGTTACAGGGCTTTGCTTCAGAATCTTTCCCAGATGTGATCAGGCATAATTGATCATGGCAGTGTAAACTAAACGAACACGGTGGGTTCCTCGAGAGAACTTCTGAAGCAGGCGTATTTGGACACACTCCTCAGAAATGTCAGGGATTAGCATTGTGAGGAAGAGGGAACAGAATATCTGCCTCTGAAAGAGATAGGTTTAATCGCTGGATTAAACAGCAGTATTGTTTTTTCAAAACCCATATGAGAGGGAACAAGTTTTCTGAATTCCTCATAATACTGTAAATTTTGTGGTTTTGACAGATTGGTGATTTTCTTGTGTTACCTGTGCTTGATTTTGTTGGGAGGGTTTGTCTGGGGGTTTGTTCTGTTTTGATTTGTTTTTTTTTAATTGATATTTGTTTATTTTATCTCCTACAGTAAAGCTTGCATGGTCTTGGTAAACAATTTCTTTTGCTTCGTGCTTTTTTAATGCATGTTTCGTGTGATTAAAATGAGCACGTTAAAATATTTATTTATTCAAAACCAGTCTTCTAAATACACTGAAACAAGGCAAACTCTTTTGTCTTGTTGATCTGCACTTATTAAAAACTGCCTATTGGACTTAATTATCTTTGGTGGTTTTTTTTTTTTTCCTAGCTGGCTTTTTTATCTCTTAAAAAAAAGTTGAGTAAGTGCTAATTAATAGCAATGTGGTGCTCCATATTTTTATTAATTTCTGTGTTGTTACAAGCAGGGCCAGTCTTCAGGGCTGTTGGTCACAAAGTATCACGGAGGAAAAGGCCTTTACTGCCTTTTGAACATCCCTGTGAGATGGTTTGCTTGAGAATGTGTTTGAGACTATATGAAGAAGCTGTTCTTCTGAGTTGGGGCTAAGATAGTGTTGCCAGGTGTTGGGAGAAAAGGGGCCTTCTTGTCTAGTCTAAGCATAAATGTCACTCATCAATGTGACCAGTTCAAGATTATATTTTTGTGGCCCAAAGCCTCTGTGAATATGCCAGCCCCTCTGGTTCCTGCATTGCACAAACAGTCATTCAAGTACTTATGCTTTCTTAATCGATTATCTCTGTCGTGTTTTAGCGAGGTGCAATCCTTTATTCTCATTCTAAAATGAGTTAAGACCTGACTTGAGTGACCTGAGCTCATCTTCCTTCCATCTGTGAGGAATAGATAGTCCTAATGCTGTCTCCTGCTAATGATAATGCTACCATTGCATTTTTCCTACACTTTGGATTCTTTCTATCTTAAAAAAAATTCCAAACAAAATGGCACTTAATTTTATATGAGTTGGTTCGTTTGGGATTTTTTTTGAGTCCTACTTTAGTGCTGAATTGCATAGTTTGTACCTTAGCTTTCCTTTGCTGGAATGCTAAAACAAAAAGATTTTTCACAGACGAATCATCTTTTTTTCTGTACTGAAGAAAGGTGAGAAACATAACCTCTTGGCTAGGGAGAGAAGCATCACGTTGTATATTTAAGTTTACAAGCAGTTACATTGTGAATTGTAGTTTGGTAATTTGGGATTTTGGGAGTAAAGAAAGCTGAAATGCTTTGGATCTTGTGGAACAGTTAGTGGTCTGTGTCTTTCTAAACTTCTTGGCTACTCTGCTTCCTAATTACTTCTTCAAGAATAATTCACACCTAGATTTTGAACTTGCAACCAACTTTTGCTGGACTTGCTGTGATTGGTTTTGTAGCTGGTTTGAAAATTTCTAATGCAGAAGCTAATGATAGCCTTTTTTTTAAGGATTAACTTTTGTGTTTAACTTATGTTGCCTTCATATAAAAGGAGAGAGGATGGAAGGGAACAGCGAGAGAATACTGCACACTTGAAACATGAAACACTTATTGACAACTGTTACCCTGAAGTCAAAATTGCATTTTCTTTCAGTGCTACTCTTCTCTAACTTAAACACATTTTGCAGAAGTGTAAAAGATGTTTCTAATAAGACTCACAAATGGGAGCAAGAAGTTACTACAAATAAATTATTCACCTGATCTTTTGTCAATTAAGAACAATGTTTTTAAAACATAGGCTCATGTGGCTGTGGTTGGTGATAATAACGATTATTGTATTCTCGTGTTTTTTTACAATAACAGTGTAACTGCTAAACGTAAAGCTTGTTCTCTATTTGGCATGAAACCTCTAAAATGTATAGTTACTCAAAAGAAATAAAAAAGGCTTAATTTTCCTAGTGATGACTGATCTTTGATTCTCTCTATCCTTTCGCTTCCCATTTTCCTGTGAAAATAGCTCTAGAAGCTTATTTTTGTCATTTTCTGACAAGTAGGCAGTCAGAATAGAAAGTATGGTGGCATGGGTCCTCTGTGGTTGGCACCTGATAGTGTTTTGGTTAGAAAATTAATTCACACTTCAGTGTATTTTGATGGTAAGATAAGGCAAAGTTGTGCTGTTGCCGTGAATGGTTCTGTGTCTCTGTTTATCACTTAAGGGTGACAGAGAGCAACACTGGTTGAGGTTTCTGGTCAGAGGTAACTAACTGGACTTGTAACCTGCTTTGAAAAGGTCTCCTTGCAGATTTATCTTTGTGCTTCCTCTAGCATTTGTTCTCCCATTTCAGTAGAATGGGGAGAATAAGCAGGGAGAACTAAGATGACCTAAGTGATGAGGTGATTTGAGAAAAGTTTGAATGTCCCACTGGTCTAGCAAGATCTGTCAGTTCATCAGGAGTCGAACAAATGCTGGAGTTACTGTTAGGGAAGCAATGGGAGTTAGAGCTGTGGAAGGAAAAAGGAAAATGGGCTGCTTCTTTCTATTCTGTGGTAGCAAGCTTGGACTCTGTCTTGCCCCAGCTGGGTTGTTTGTTGGTTGGGAAAGTTAATGATGGCATTTCAAAGAAATTGAAATAAGAGGGGGTGGTGGATTCTTTCATTTTGAAATATAATTATTGATAATAGTCCTATTTTGTAATAGCTCGACAGGAGGACTTAATTTTGGAACTCTCGGCTCTTCCACTGCTACAGCAACTACATCGGCTCCTTCAGTGGGCTTTGGGAGTGGACTTTTTGGATCAAAACCAACCACTGGCTTTACACTAGGAAGCACCAGTACAGGTAGAAAAGAATTCTTGTTCAGCAGAAATTTTATTTAGCAGTAAAATATATGTACACAAAAACTGGGTCATTTTAATGTGTTTACTATTTTACAGTAGTTCTGTAACTCAGCATATTATTTACATAGTTTTGTAAAATGGCTTAATTGAGCAGTTTAAGCGATCATTCCTTCTGATTTGTGCAGTACCAATGCTACAGAAACACAAATGCAATTACCAGAAAAGTGCCTGGACTGTATGTAAATTGTTCCATAATTTGAATCTGGATATTTTTGAGAAACATCCTGTCTTCATCCAGGATGGTCAAAATTATGATTTGAGTGATATTTGGAACTAAAAAACCTTTTAAAACCTTGTGAGATTGTTAGCATTTGTAATGCAGTATATGTAATTCTACATTAATAAACCTTTCTGGGTTTGTTGAGGGTTTTTAATGTTAGCGATACATATGAAGAAATTGAATAATACTTTCTTAGGTCTCTTAATTCAGCCTGTAAACAGAGAGCTTCTTATATGAGTAATGAAGAACAGAACTTTTCTGATGAGTTATTTTTTTTCAGCCGTCCAGCAGACATAACTTAATGAATTTTACTTTGACTCCAATATTGCTAGACAAATAGTCTTTTTCTTCTTGTATGCTGATATGAGTAGATTGGTTCTCAAAAGTTTCCCTATCTACTAGAAATACAACAGTAGACTGAAAGCCTGTGTTGCTGTAGTTTACTACATTTGGCTAATTTTCTTTTAGCTCTCAGTGATTCTTTTGATCTTCTAATCAGATGGTTTTTAAAATATGAAATGGCATAACACTGTGTTGAGAATAATCTCTTTAAATTACCAGTGGGGCAGAAACCCTAAACCGAGACACAGGGTTTTACAAGGACTTTGGACTCTATAATCCTCTTCATTATACTGTAAATCTGCTGGTTTACATGCTGATGTTATGTACTACAATATGGCTGAAAAAATACATGATGAAATTACTAATTTCCTTTTTTTAACCTTTATTTGTTTGAAGTTTCATACAATTTGCTATTCTGATGTGTAAAAATTGCCTTCACTGTCAGCAGTTTCTTAAGAAGAAAAATTTTGGGGTTTGAACTTGGTTATGCTTTGATTTGTGCTGCTGATGCTTACAAATACTGTTTTCTGTCTTAATGTTTTATTTTCAACACTACAGAAAAACTTTTGTAGTAGTTGTCTCATAATGTTGCAATATTTCAGTGTTTTGTTTCATGTTTTTTGTTGTTATAACATCTCTGTGGTCTTCAGTTACTGTTCTTACTCTGTTAATTTGTTCTCATTCTTAAAGCAGGAACAGCAACAACTATTGCTACAGGACTGACTTTAGGTAAGGACCTAATTTGGATTTTAATGTTATACAGACCACAAAAACCCCGTAAGAGAGAGATCTTCCTTTTAACAAAGAGAGTTAATGGTCATATGTGAGCTTTCCCCATTACTAATTACAGTCTGCTTTGCAGCCCACCAGTTAAGGCTGCAAACCAGAGTGGGGCCCTTCACTTCTGAACACTGTTACTTGGGAAAGGATTACTCAATTCCTGTACAACAGCGACAGTGAAAAGTTAGGCTTTGTATTTATGTTCCCCTCTAATGACCTTCATCCTTCAGCAGAGGGGATGTAGAATATGTTATCAAAGAATCATTCATGCAGAATTTCTTGGTCTAATGAACTCTCTGTGAACAGTTCTGTTTGGTACTTAGTTCTTATAGAAGAATAAAGAGAGTTGAACTGGAATGGATTTTGAGAATATTTTTTGTTTCTTTGATGCGCCTTGGGTGACTTTTTCAGCTATCGTTAGAAATACAGAAATAAGTGGATTGTTGTTATGTTGGTTTTTTGGGTTTTTTTCTTTTTAAACATCAGCAGCTGAGGAGTAACTGAGCTTGAGTATCACAAATGTTAGGGGTGGGAGTGATGCTACAAGATGGAGCTCAAAAAACTTAGGAAGCCGTACTATGAATAAATTGGAAAAAAATAGTGTTGAATAAAGAAGCAAATTAAATGAGCAGAAGAAGGGAGGAGCATCTGCTAACCTAGAAGAGACCGTCTGATGCATAATCATACATGGAAGCCAGTACTATGCAGATGACCATTAATTCTTTTCAGTAGCTGAATTAAATTATGTAATCCAAACCAGACAGCAGTTACTGAGAGTACAAAGTATGAGTTTTGCTTTCGTGGTTTGTATGTGTATGTGCACACTCCTCTTTTACTTTGGAGTATGGATTCTAGAATGTGAAATGTGTTCTTACAGCGAAAACAGCAGGAAGTGGGAGCTTTTATTTGTTTTCCTTCAAAAGTGTTCAAAAGCAAAGTTTGAGTGAATAACAACATACTTTTCTTGTTTACAAATTGAAAGGATATGTGCATTCATTTTGGTATGCACGTCCAACTGAGAATTTTTAGTCTGTATTTTAAGCAGTGTTGTTTATAGCTCCAGTTATCAATATTTGCGTCATCTACTGGGTGTTCTTGGTGGAAGCTCTTCTTTTGTTTTTTCCCAGATTTTTAAGTTGTCACTAGATAGAATTGCTAGTCCATGATTAAAGCCTGTTGGATCCCTAGGAATTCTGGAGCAAAAATGCCTGTGCAATTGATGTAAACCTCTGAAATTTATTTCAAGGTGCTATGGGGATATTTTCCTTGATGCAAGTGATCTTGCACATCATGGTGCTTATGATGGTTAAATGGAAAGAATGCAGAAGAGGTGGTGAATTTAGCATTCATTCTCAAACAGAATGTTCCAAGAAGGATAACTGGTTTTGAATTTCTTTTAGGCACACCTGCCACCACGTCAACAGCTACTACAGGCTTTAGTTTAGGTTTCAACAAACCTACAGGTTCAGCCACGCCATTTGCTTTACCTGTTACTTCTACCTCAGTGGGTGGCCTGGCGTTATCATCTGCTCTTACATCAACTCCTGCAGCAGGTAGGAAAATGTTTAGGAGCTTGAGGGGGGTATTTTTTTGTTTGGGTTTTTTTAACAGAAACTACTGTAAAACAGTTCAATGTTCTATTTTTTTATTATTTGCATAATTTTATGGTACTTTAATAAAAAGGTTTATTGGATTTCCAGAGTTCTAAATTTAGGTACTCTAATACAGATAGAATTACAGCCAATATACCAGGTTATATAGACAATATATAATCCAAGTCATTAAAAGTGTAGTAAGGGCTGATTCATCATATAAAATTTTTTTTCTTATTGCTAACCCCACTGAAGGTTGAAAGATTCCTACTTTCACAGCTACAAAGTTTGAAAAATGTCCACCTATTGCAGATGTCTTGAAGTGGTTAACTAGTAGCAGAAATAAGGTTTTTCCAAATTACTTTTCATACTGACATACATGCTGTCATATTTAACTTAGCTGACCTGCACCATGCATGCATAATTTAGGCTGGAGTTCATTTTTCTTAGCCTTAAGAGGCTGCATTTGAGCTCGGCTATCTGTGCCCTCTGTGCTCTGTCCCCTTATGCCTGTGGTCTTTCTGTACTCAATTCTTGCTGTCCTACCTAAAGCTGGGATGCTTAGTTCCAGAAAACAACTCAAACTACCATGAAAATGTTCTTGTGTCATATGTCTTGTGTAAATATTTTAATGCTAAACTTACAACATTAAAAATTTCAGCATTTTAATATAAAAATCAGTGGCATTTATTAGTTCCATTATGCTGTAAAATAAATTCTGTGCCAGGTTCTAGATGCTCTAATGTTCTGGGGAACTGCCACAGTTTTTATACAGTTGCAGGTAAATATGGACTAATCAGGGTTATGAGGTTGTAGAACAAAATAACATATAGTTTAGATGTTTATGGCTGTGTTTGAAGAATCTGAAAGAAATAAAATGCTTGAGTTTATTACCCTCTTATGATAAAGATGCTATTCAGAACCTTCATTTATTTCATATTGTTGATGGATATATTTGAATGCAGTGTCTGCATGATGCAGGTTTTCTTTCTCTGCAGGAACTACTGGCTTTACATTAAATTTGGGTGGCACAACTGCTCCAACTACCACTGCTTCCACAGGCCTTTCCTTGGGAGGAGCCTTAGCAGGTTTAGGAGGTTCGCTCTTCCAGAATACAAGCACAGCAGCAACAGGTAAAAATTACTTTAAAATTATTTTAGTTTTGTCCTTCTTCTGTCTCAAAACATTGAAATTTAACATGTGATTGTATAAATTTACATTATGAATTTATACAAAGTCTTAACACTGTGGAATTGTAATTTTTAACAATGCTACAGTTAGGAACAGTGTTGCTATCCATGGACAATAAAAATGGAATCTGAAATAATTGGCTCTTTAATTAATTTGTACTTAATATTTTTTTTTAAATGAAAATGCAAGGGAGTCTTTGTTATTGCCATAATTGACTCAAGAAAGTTGATCATATATAGGAGAGGGCAATGATATGCAAGTATCTATGACTGTGGAGAAGTTGAAAGCTCGTTATTTTGGTGGGGTTTGGGTTGAATAAAATCACTGTTAGTATTGTAGTTTCATGGCTTCCTCTCTTTTTCAGCTCTAGAGGAAGAATTTTTACTGCGTTGAAATCTTGGTAACACTGTTCTTAAATGAAACTGAAAGATACTTATGCTATGATAGAATAGTTTGGGTTAGAAGGGACCATAATGGTCATCTAGCTCCAACATCCCTGCTATGGGATGCCACCCACTGGACCAGGTTGTTCAGGGCCCCATCCACCCTGGCCTTGCACACTTTTGTGAATGGAGCATCCACAACTTCTCTGGGCAACCTGTGCCAGTACCTTACCACTAACAGTAAAGGATTTCTTGCTAATATCTAATCTAAACCTGCTCTTTCAGTTTGGAGCTATTCCCACATGTTCTGTTGCTATCTGCCCGTGTTAAAAAAGTTACTCTCCCTCTTTGTTTCTTTCTTTTTTATAAGCCGCCTTTAAGTACTGGAAGGCCACAGTGAGGCCTCCCTGGAGCTGCCTTATCTCCAAGCTGAACAACCCTAGCTCTTTCAGCTTATATTCATAGGAGAGGAGCTCCAGCTTTCTGAACATCTTTGTGGCCTGAGGCGGGCTTATGGAGCATGCAGACGATCCAATATGGATTAACTACAAAGCTCACTTTATTAATGGAGTTTCTACAATTATAGTATTCTCTAAGTGTACGTGCATTAACATCACTGGTGCTCACATACATAAGCAATCACTCATTGGCTATAGGCTACAAGCTACTGTCTCTATACTTGTCTTCTGAGTTCCCACAGCCTGCAGGTGCTTATCTTCACAGGCACAGAGCAGACTGGCCAAGGTCATACTGCTGCTCTGTGAAGAAATCCACAGCCTGTTGATTTCCTACAGTGGCCCTCTGGGCTTGCACCAGCAGGTCCATGTCTTTCTTGTGCTGAGAGCTGGATGCAGCATTCCAGGTGGCAGTCCCATGAGCGCACAGCAGAGGGTCTGAATCACCTCCCTCAACTTGCTGGCCACTCTGCTTTACATGCAGCCCCAGCGTATGATTGGCTTTCTGGGCCACAGGCACACACTTTTGGCTCATGTCCAGCCTTTCATCCACAAGAATTCGTAGGTTGTCCTCTGCAGTGCTGCACACAATGAGTTCTTCCATTCCATAGTCCAGTGTGGGATTTCTTCTGACCCAGGTGCAGTACCTTGCACTTCATGAGGTTCTCATGAACACACTTCTCAGTCTTGTCCAACTGCCTCTGGATGGTGTCCCCTTCCTGCTGTTGTGTCAGCTGTACTGCTCCTCTTCAAGTCCTGCAAACTTGCTGAGAGTGCACTTGATCGCACTGCCTGTGCCATTGATACAGATACTGAAGAACACAAGTCTCAAGACAGAGCCCTGAGGGACACCACTTGTCACCGGCCTCCACTTGGACACAGAGCTACTGGCCGTACTTCTGGCTACATCGGCCAGCCAATTTCTTATCAACCAAATAGTCCATCCTTCAAATCCATGTCTCCAGTTTGGAGATAAGAATGTTGTGTGGGACCACATCAAAAGCCTCACAGAAGTCTAGGTAGATGACAACAGGCAGTCTTCCCTTGTTGGCGGTTGAAGTCACTCCTTCATGGAAGTCACTACTTCTCCCAGATTGGTCAGGCACAATTCACCTTAGTGAAGCCATGCTGTCTGTCTCAAATTGCCTCCTTGTCTTGCATGTGCCTTAACATTGCTTCCATGAGGGTCTGCTCCATGACTTTTCCAGGCACAGAGGTGAGGCTCAGTGGTTTGTAGTTCAGAGTCTTCCTTTCTCACCTTTTTAAGAATAGGAGCGATGTTTCCCTTTTTTCAATCACTGGGGCCTTCGCCTGACCAACGTGGCTTTTCATGGTGGATGTGGTGGAGAGTCTCCTGGCAACATCATCAGCAGGTTCCCTCAGGACCCTGTGATACATGTTGTAATAGACATGGTTATTCAGCTTCATCGGTTGCACTCGACCCTGCTCTTTGCTTAAGTTAGTGATCTAGTTAGCCACCAAGTAATGTGAAGAAATTGCATAAAACACTTGCATACAGTGTTTTCTTCTCTGCTTATTTTGCATATTTTTTTAATCCAAATACAGTAAATGGACAGTGAAACTATGAGCAATTTTATATGTATGTTTAGTTTAAAATAAGTTTGAATTACCTAAAGTACAAAAATGCTGTTTGGATTTCTTGTAGGACTTGGACAGAATGCTTTGGGTTTGACTCTGGGGACAACTGCAGCTCCTTCAACTACTGCCAGTGAAGGTCTTGGTGGCATTGATTTTAGTAGTTCTTCAGACAAAAAGAGTAAGTTTGTTTGAAAACATTTTTTAATTGAGAGTTATCAGAATACTACAGAAAAGACACCATTTCATTGTGTTAGGAGTGGGGAATTGAAGCTATCAGCTTTACCTTCCTGTCCCTTACAAGGCATTTCAGTTATTTTCTTTCTTAGATTCTGTGCTTGTACAGAAGAACAAGATCTTGTTTGCAAATTCAATGCAATGTAAATTAATTAGGTAAAAATAAATGTAAGTTAATATCATGCTTGAGAATGAAGATCTAAACCCTTTAGCTTTTTGGTAGTGAAAATTCAAAGGGCTGCTTGCAGAGATGCCATCCCAGATTTCTATAGAGCTCCATGTCAATTTGTCACTAGAGGGGGAAGCAGAGCTGTGTTTAAGTAGTGCATTGCTAATATGAGAAGTACTGCTTTGAAACCAGCATTCTCCAGCTGTAGAAGATCTTAGACTTGGTTTCTTCTTTTGAAAGCCTGCGCAAATGAAGCATACTAATTTTATGGGTTATTCTTCAAAGCTGTGTTTCAAGTGGTGCATAGTTCTATCTGATACATTCTATCAGGTTGTTAGAAGCTATTACAGAAGTTTTTGTAACAGATTTTAAGTACTTAAGGGAATATTGAATGTTGATATATAGACACTTAATAATTTGTCTTGCTTTTATACTTCCAGAGTAAGCTTGACTAAAGCTGATTCTAAAACGTGCATTCTCTCTGGTGAATCAGTGTTGTTAATTTAATTTCTTGATTTCATTCAGGAGTGAAATTTTGAATTAGGTATGCCAATAGCTAAAAGAGGTGAAAATATAGAAACACTCTAAAAATGTCTTTACAGAATAATGTAAGTTGTGTAAAGAGAGTTCCTCTTACTTGTTGGAGAGAGGGCATATCAACTGTCCAAACTGGAGCGCTCTGCATGATGTTGATTGGTTTTGGAGTTTATTACTGGAACTGGGAGTGATGAAAAGCTTTGACTCCTATGTATTTATGTGATTTCCATTACTATAATAAGATATCACAACACTACCATAACATACAAGCATCATAAAATGAGGATCAGAGTACAGATTCAAAATCTACTTTGGTAGTAGTGTTTTGTTCATCTCTTGGGGCAGAAACTTGAATGAATACCTGAATTCCTCTACATGTTGAAGAGTGGAACTGTGTGAGTTCAACAATCACTGTCAGGATAAGCAGAGATCCCTTAGCTAAGCAGTCAAAGAAGACTTATGTTTTCTGTGGTTTTGGTTTAATTCAGGTTTGTTTCTCATAACAGCCAGTGCTGGCTGAAGCAGTCCTAACAAATACCCCTACTTATGTGCTGCTATTTAGTTCTGTCAGTACAGTTGTTTGTACTACTATATGAGGAACTGCTGGTTTGAGAGTTGTGGTTCTATGATTTTGAGGTTTTTATTTCTTTTTTCCTCACGAAGAAAAGAAGGAAGAGACATGGCTACTAAAGAAAAGTGCCCTAGGTGTCCCGGGGCAGATAGAGACTAGCACCTGGGTTCTCTTCTCTCCTCTGGAACTGGTTCTTCTCCTGAAGACTGTCTAGTATTTTTTTAAAAATATACTTTCAGGAGAAAAAATAAAATGCTGTTCTAATTTTTTCCTCTTGTATTGCTAAAAAGAATATTCTAAAGTGTGAAATCTGAAGCACTCACTTGCCCAGCAAGTAGCAAAATCTGATTTCAAATCTGCATGTTTTACTTTATAAGTATTGTTCTGATGTATGGCAACAAAAAAAGGGTGACTGGAGAGAGAAAGTGAAGTATGCTTAGTTTTCTGCCTAAGGTTATCAGCAGAGAAAGAAGTCCTAAATTTTGGTGCTCATCTCTCCTGTCTTTTTTCTCCAGTTTTCTGTAGGTTTTTTTTTTCCCTTAGCAAAGTGCATAGGGAAAGGTTATGAGTGCAGACTTTCTAATGTACTGGGTGAGAGTCTGCAGGCAATTTAAATGGATGTTGCTTCTAAAAGTAGTAGCTGCTCCTGGCAGGAGCACCTGACTTGTGCAACTTAAAACTTAGTTTGTGGTACAAGCATTAGCTGCATAGCTGCTTTCTGTCTTGATGGCAGTGAGAGGGAAGACAGAATGTGAAGTGGATCCAGCTGAAGACAATTAAGGCAGTTTCTTTGGCTTTCTGAGTGAGTGCTTTTCCTAGGAGAGTGCTGGGTAGGGGATGCAATTACTGCCCCTGGCCATAACTAGAAATAGCCATGATCTGTATTATGCATGATACTGTTTTCAGCTCTGTTCTGTCACTAATAGCTATTTGGCATCTTGATCCCCACATGTGTAGTTTGGATTGTGCAAGTGGTAGGTAAGCAGTAACAGCTTCAGTTCTGTAAAACCTCATTACTGGACTTAACTCAATAGCAGAATTGTTCGGCAAGTCCATAACTCAATAGCAGAATTGTTCAGCAAGTCCAACAGGCAAACATTCATTACCTTTGTATTTGAGAGGAAACTGCCATTTCTGAATTTAAACACTTGCATATTTTGTGGGTGCGGGTCTAAGTGAGTTGTGGTTGCATAAGCAGGAACAGATTTCTTATGCAACTGGAGTTGCTTATTCATTTGTAGTGACTTGTGTGGTGCCACAGGATGTTTTGCATTGCTCCATGTACCAAGAAATTAGCACCTCAGCTGCTGAACCATTGTTCATGAAAAGATATTTATCTGTGAAGGGGGCATAAATTAAAACCTTTCTTTTATGGCTAGTCTAGTCTAGTCTATTCTGCTCATCAAGAGGAACCAAGCAGATTGCAGTTGTTAGTTCTTCCCTAAAATGTCATTAAGATTGTTTTTTTTGTTCTTCAAAGCTTTATTTCTGACGTACTTTTTTTATTTTCTAGGTGACAAAACAGGAACAAGACCAGAGTAAGTGTCATATTTTTTCTTTCCATGTCTGATTAGAAAACAGCTAAAAATATTTTAGCTTTTCTACTGATTTGGTACTGAAAAAGAGTAGATGTACATAACCCACGTTCACAATATGGACAATTGGGTAGTATTGGTTCATCACTTTGAACACAGCAACTCTTCCTTCAAATGCAATACCTACAGCTTATATGGCATCTGCTGTAGACTGATCATCTGGTCTGAAAAATGGTTTCTTCAGATTTGTATAATGCTTACACTACAGGCTTGGATGCTGGCACAGTACCTGTGTGCATTAATCCAAATTGTTCCTAGCTGCAATATTCATGTAAGGAGTGCAGAACTAATCACTCAAATGTTTTAGTGATGTTTAGTAGTTTTGCAAAAATGTTTGGCAGTATTAAAGCACTATCTAAGCATTCATTGTCTCTCGTAGAGATAGCAAAGCACTCAAGGATGAAAATCTACCTCCAGTAATCTGTCAAGATGTAGAAAATCTACAGTAAGTAGTGTTTTTTATTTATGGTAATTCATTAGCTAAAGTACTCTATGGTGTTGATGCTGTATGACAGGTTGCATGGAGGACAATTTACTAGCCCAAGGCAGGTCAGCCTTGGGAACAGAGTAGGTGAATAGTTCTAGTAGCTGAAGTCTTCAGTATTTTTTTTTTCTGTCTTGCTTTTTCATGTATTTATGCCAATGGGCCTGCCTAACAATATGTTCTCAGAATCTTAACCATCTCTCCCTAGGAGTATTAAGCCTGTTGCACATGCATAGTTAGTGTTGAATCTTATGTCCATATGCACATCTGTTGTGGATCTTAAATGGAATAGAGAACTGCAAGAGAGCCTTTCCTTTGGCAGGAAGGAAATGGGTTGTATTACTATATATATATATATAACATATGTCTTAGTTTGCCAGGATACAGCATAACATGTTTAAACACTTGCTATTTGAAGTTGGGGAGTTTTGCAAAAGGGGTTTGGTTTTGGTTTCGTTTTGGTTTTTGACAGTATTAGGATGCAAGGAGTTAAGATAGTATTATGCCATACAGTAATTTTACTGTCCAGTAATTGGTTTTGGAAAGAATAATAGCTATTTAAATAATGTGACCAAAGGTAAACACTTGGGTACTTCGGGTTTAGTATGTTATGTTTATTTCTTCTTCACTGCCATCTTTTTACCTTCCCCAGGAAATTTGTGAAAGAACAAAAACAAGTTCAGGAAGAAATTAGTAGAATGTCCTCTAAAGCGATGCTTAAAGTACAAGAAGACATTAAAGCTTTGAAACAGCTTCTGTCTGTAGTTGCCAGTGGATTACAGAGAAACACTCTTAATATTGACAAGCTGAAAGTTGAAACTGCACAGGTATAATTGAATATAAATTTTGTTATGTAGAGTTTGTACGTTGACTGTTTCATATAGGATGACTAGCCTTCTTTACCAGTAAAGTGAACAAATGCATCCAAGCTAAAACAGTTGTAAACAAAACAAAAAATTGAATCACTTTTGATCTATTTGAAGTTACTGGGGGAAACTGAAATCTGTGATGTCAGTATCTTCAGGTAAGTGCAACAGCGGTGAAATTACTTTTTTTTGGGAAATCATTCCTACATAGGAAAGGCAGCAGAAGGGAATCTTGGCCTCACTTTAGTTCAGTTTCAGTAATATATTCTGGTGAAGACACATTTGTAACAACATACTGGACTCTGGAGCAGCAGAAATGCAAGTATGTGTTCTTCTGATGACTTTGGAAAAAAAAACCAAACAAACAACAAGCACCCCATAATATTTCAGAGACCAAAATATCCTAATTAGCACTGGTATTCATTTAGTGAACTTGAGTCACAGCTCTATCCACCAGTCTCTGTCTTAGCTGTGTATGCAGTTTGAGCTTGAGTTTTGATGCAAATGCTTTTCAGGTGAAGTTCTGTACCACTTTTTATTTCATCTAGGATGTCAAGTATAACTATGTAAATAAGTAATATTTTATTCTAAAGTAAAAATTTTGATGTTTGTTCTGTATTTTGTTCTCTAGTTGTACCTTGCCAACGGTTTTCTGTGAAAGCAAAAGCTTCTTAGTGATATTCTTATATTTCTGTACATGATGCAGTTGAGTATAATCACAGAAAAAGACGCTGAGAAATTGATTGTAGCGTTATTGGAAAGTATTGAACAGAAGTGTCCATAACATGATCATTTCCATAGATCTTTTTCTAAACTAATTAATATTTTTTTTAAAAGGGAAAATAATCCTTTTTGTGGTATTTCTTCTCTTATAGGTGTGTTACTTCCTTGTGCTTGACTTTTGCTTTTTTCCCTCTAGTCCTCAATAATTATAAAAATATTTTTGGAGTACAGTAGAAAGATCTTACCTCTGACAGCTTAGTGCAATATTTTCTCAACTTCTGAGTGCTTAATGTACTTTCAGTATGTGCTGTCTTATGTCTCTTCCCTCAAATTCTGTTGGTGTTTGCAGTTCTCCAACTTCCTGACAGCCTGTTCTTTGCAGAAATTCTGGTCAGATTCTATCATGGTCTTAACATAAATATATGAAGAAAATACTTTGTGAATGAATAGTAGAGTCCTAGCTATTTGTCTTTTTGAACACTACATACAGAACTTTGTTTTATTAATTTTCCCTATTTATTTAGGAGCTAAAGAATGCAGAAATAGCATTACGAACACAGAAAACTCCTCCTGGTCTTCAGCATGAAAACACAGCCCCAGCAGAGTGAGTTGCTGTTATTCATAAAACATAGCCAATAATACAACTTGGAGAAGAGAAAAATCAAGGAGACCTCTTGCAGCCTTTTAGTACTTAAAAGGGGCTTGTAGAAATGATGGGGACAGACTTTTTAGTAGGGCCTAGTAAGGGAGGACAAGGGGTAATGGTTTTAAATTGAAGAGGGTAGATTCAGACTAGATATAAGGAAGAAATTTTTTATGATGAGGGTGGTGAAACACTGGAAAAAATTGCCCAGAGAGATGTTGGATGCCCCATCCCTGTAAATATTCAAGATCAGGTTCAATAGAGCTCTGAGCAACCTGATCTTATTGAAGATAGCCATGCTTATGGCAGAGGATTTGGAAGGGACCTTTCAAGGTCATCTAGTCCAACCCTATGATTCTGTGAACTTCATAATACTGATTTTTTTTTCTGTTTCTTGTATGAGTGTTTCATAGAATCAGTGTTTTATTTCTGTACTCAATTATCAGTCTTAGAAATGAGAAGGAGTCTTTAGTCTCATTCCTGTAGTAAAATGATGTCAAGAATGTCATAGAACATAATTGTGCAATTAATTGAATGAAAATTGGCAACTAATACAGATTAAAAAAATATTCACAAACTAATGAAGTGTAATTATACAATGTCTTTGATTTACTCATCTAGCTACTTCAGAATCTTGGTTGAACAGTTTGAAGTACAGCTGCAGCAATACAGGCAACAAATAGAAGAACTGGAGAATCATCTTGCTACTCAAGCAAATAATTCACACATAACTCCACAAGGTAAATGTTTGTTTTAATCTTTCATACCTGAAGAATTAAGCAAGCTTATAAGATAAACTTAGTAATTAATCTCTATCCTCTCTTTTCTTTGTTTCTCTTTTAATGTACATAAGTTAATGTTCACATAAATTGCTTAGTTCTTCAATGTAAAGACTTAGAGTTAAAGGTTAAATTCATAAAGGTTCTTGAGCTTTTTAAGTTGGATCCACTTCCTGAGGTGTGATTTGTAAGCTTGGTTTGTTTTGACATCCACATCTTCCTTCAGCATCTAACTGATGGCTGGCACCTTCTGTCTTGCACTGGGTGGGCTGTCTGACCAGGCAGATATGAGTGCCTGCTCTGCCAGCTCCAGATCAAAATGGAAACTTTTCCTTAGGTTGGAGCCTGTTGGTATTGCCTTCAGCTCTGATCAGCTAAGGAAATTTAGTCTTGTTTGCTGCCACATCATTAAATCTTGAGAAGACCTCTCTGGTCAAAGAATACTGAGCTCTGGACAGTAGTCTACTGCTGGGTTACTGTTCCTGTAATCATAGACAGTTTTATCTTTTGGGCCACTTTAGATACAGGTCCTGCAGTAAGCACTGATTTCAAGTGTATGTCTTCCTGTGCTAAATGATACTTGAACATCTTGCCATCACAGGATGGTATGTAGATTCTGGACCTTACATGTCAAAAAGCAAGAGGACTTTAGACCTAGCTTCCAGAATAGAAAATCTGCTGAATCCTGGCGGTCCTTTCTCTTTCTGTGTGACCTTCTTGTCCATCAAGAGTATGAGAAGGATGCCTTCACAGATTTTCCTAAGGTTTTTCAGCAGTTTCTGCTATAATCTAAAGGTTCCTTGCTTGTGTGGACAAGGCTCAATCTGTTGCATCAATACAAGCATGCTGTCAGCAAATGATGTGATCTAGTCAACACTATTGCATATATAGCCTTTACCATACAGGAAAAACTTAGTTTGCCATGCAGGATTCCATGACTCAGAATGTCCTGAAAGTTTTGAAGTGTCTAGAATTCAGTATCAATAAATTGCCTCCAGAATCTTTGGAAATTTGTGGCCAGTCATGGCTTCCACAACCCTGAAAGTTTGCATGAGCCTAATTCCACAGTTTTTCATTTTTATAATGGAGACATTGCCCTATGGAGAGGCAGACACTTTCAGTTCAAAAACCACTGCTAGACCTATGCATCTTCAAGAACTTGATACTGCATTTCAGTAGGTTCTGTGCATCTTTCAGGAAATAAAGGTGATCATTTCACAATGAAAGACCGTTCAGCACTTCGCTGTGCTCCACTGTGATACATTATTTCAGTGTTTCTTTGAGAAAAGCATTTTTTGTCACCAGATTCCTCATTTTGCCAAAATCTTTGAGATTTCCCCTTTAATACTAAAGTTTTGCATTAGTTAGGTCAGTGCCCTAAAAATGCGTTCATATCTCTGTGGGAAGTAGGATATGGTAAATACGAGACCTTTGTAGGCAAGAAGTTCCCTGTTGTGTTTGTTTATGGTATGCTTGTGGGTAGGGCTAAATTAAGAGTTCCTGTGATGCTTGTTAAAATTTAAAATGTAAATACTGCTTCCATACTGGCATCTCAGACAAAATCAACTGAACACTTAACTGTGCCTTAAGTCAGAAAGAGTGGAAAATATATACAAACGAAAAAAAATCTGATTTAACTGTAAAATCATATTCCTATGTGATTAGATGAAGTTAGTTTAAATATCTTTTAGCTTTGCTAAATTACAGAATCATAGGAAACAATTTACCATATATATAAAAATAAATCTGAGAAAAGAGTACTTTTGAAAATAAAATTTGAGGCCTTGTGGCACCCAATTGCTGTTAAATCCTGTATTTCTTATAGATGTTAACTTGTTCCCATGTTTTTGTATTCTGTGGGTTTTGGGTGAGCCTTCTTACTTTGGTGTAAACACTAAATACTCTGGTAATGAGGTAGTCACCAATATTTTACATGCCTCTTGCAGATTTGTCTATGGCTATGCAGAAAATCTATCAAACATTTGTAGCTTTAGCCGCACAACTTCAATCAATCCATGAAAATGTAAAGGTATGTTGTTTTCATGTGTTCCTGTGTATTTAGTGAAGGCACTACAAGGACTAATTTTTTGAAAATATATATATGTTTAAGGTGTGGGGTTTTGTGGTTCTGTCTTTTTTTTCCCCTGCCCTTTTTTTAAATTGACTACTTTTAAAAATTATCAAACTGTCCTGGAGAAGTGCTTTGATTAAAAAGGAAACTTTTGTTCAACTGAAGTCTAATTTGGAGTATTTACTGGTAGTGATGATAGCAACTGGCCACAATCATTCGGATTACAAAATGTTTTTCATTTAACTCTTTTCCTTTTAATTGTTGATCAGTTTTTGAAATGTCTGTCTTTGAGCTCATGCTTTTGTATTTTGATTTTTGCCTAATGACTTCTTGATCTCAAGCAAAGATAATTTAAATCTGCTCTTGCTGAAATAAGTGACAGGAGAAAAAAAGTTTCCATATGTAAGATTTTTCAACATATCAAGTAATTGAGCTTAAAATTGTGTTCTGGCTAGTTGAATTTTTTAAACCTGGTTTTTGTGGTAAGTTGTATGTATAGAAGAAAAAAAGACGACTGTGAAAAAATGCTTATGTATCAAAGGTCCTGGTTGGGCCTGTTTTTTCCATCATGGATGCTGATCTGATTTTACCATTTACAGTTCTGGATATGTTGACAAAATGTCACTGTTCCCTAATTTTTCTTGAAAACTTCAGAAGCCTTCTTTTGGTTACAAAATAAAGGAAAACCCTTCTTTTTGGTTACAAAAACCAAAACAAACCAACTTGGAGAAGAGTACAAATGTTTGTTTCTGCTAAGTGATTTCTTTAATGGAAGAATAGGTATCTTAAATCTTCTGCTTGTTTCCCTCTCTGCCCTTCTTTTGCACGGTATTGTTAGTTCTTTAAACATCTGAAACTTTTTACTTTTCCTGAATAAAATTCAGGAATACTGAGGATCTTACATGATCTAGATTTCTTGTATGGCATTGCTTCTGTCATCATAGATGCTCACTGGCTTACAGCTACATGCCATCAGATATTCATGGTGCTCTTAGTTAACTCTGTTTTGGTACCTGGTATGAAAGATACCACCTCCTCCATATTTTCAGCAGAATTACATAAAAAGTATCCCAGATGTCTCCAGGCCTCTCTGCTTCTGAGATCTGATTGTAGCCTGAACTCATGCAGTGGTCTTTGTGATGATAAATTTTTGTTGCTCTTCAGTATGAACAGCTGGATTAGTATGCAATTATAAGCAATAATATCTTCAGTACCTTGTCAGTGTGACTGAGTAGGAAAGACCTTTCTTCAGTTTAAGCAGTATTCTATTGCCTGAAACACCTAAGGGGGGTGATTTGAGGGTTTTTTCCTTCTGGGAAATTTTTTTCAGATTTAATCTAGTTAGTAGATACTGAGTAACAATATTTTGGAAGGCAATTTATAATTAAATCTTCAAAAACCTGAAAATTTAATATAATGCTTAAGTGAATCTGTCATTATAACCATCTGTCTATCAGCTACAAGATGCTGGGAGAGGAGAGCAGTTTTGAAACTGCTGTCTCTGCCTTCTCTGATGGTTGTGATATGGTTTGTGAAGGCAGAGCTGTGATCACAATTCATTTCTTTGTCCAAAGTAGGCTTTCTGCTTTGCACATGCACTTTGATTCAAATGTCTGAAGTTGTAAAAAAAAAAAAACCATGGCCTGAAATATTTATATCTTTGCATGGGCTTAGTTGCTAAATATATCATGTATAAACATATAGATGCATTCTGTATCCCAGGTCAGTGAAACAAAATGTGCTTGGGCACAATTTGTGACAGTCATGTCATTAAATCATTCAGCACAGATTGGCCTTGAGATCTGCTCTGCGGTGTCTAATGGCATTTTTCAGCTCCTTAAACAGTCAGTATGGCATGGTATTAAATTTCATCAGAGTTCTACAAATGTCTTTTCTCTCCAACAACAGCACTCTTGATATGATAATGAAGTCATTATTTGTGTGTTTTCTGCTGCTGTTGGTAGATTTGGGATTACAGCTGTTCAAATCCTGAACAGTTTTTCAGAATTTTTGGACTGTAAACTCCAAGGAAACAAGCATATCCTTAGCCAGGAACGCAGAACATAGTATGCCTTTCATAAAATTGAGTCTGTTATTCCTTAATAAGCCTATTGCGTTTAAAGATTTTCTCTTTTAAGATGTAAGTAATTCTATCAGTTATTTAGTTAAGGCTATGTATTCTTTTTTTGTTACATAAGATATCCATAGTTTCTTCATCTGTGACAGATGGAAATTGCTCATGATGAACAGGCCTTGCTGGTATTGCCACAGAAGAGGGAGAGAGATGTAGGCAAGGGAAGGGGAGGCACAACATAACAGATTTGGTCTTCTTATTACTGTAAGGCAGAATGATCTATTGCATTTGCACTGTTATATTATTAATGTATCAGAAACCTGCGAATTCTAAAATTCTGATAGCCTCTTTAGCTTTGTGCTAAGTAAGAAATGCAAGAGTGAAAGGAAGGAGAGACTGATGAAGGTGATAGGGGAGCAAAAGCAGACTCCATGGAGAAAGGGTAATATGGAAGAAAGGTGTGTTATTTTAGAAGCTAGTAATGTGTCTTTATTTTGCCACTTGGATCAACAAGTGCGGTGATACAAATTGAATTGTGCTGATTTACACTAACTTTGAAAGATTTTGATACCATTTAGTATCTTAGTCGGTTGCGCTTGACTGCTTTGCAGAATTTAAGTAAGGAACTTGTTCTGGGTGTAGCTGATGCAAACCAGTTCTCTCTTAACTTAAAGCCCGGCAAGGTTTTCTGAGTTTTGGAGGGAGCTTCTAGTTTGTTTTGGTGGTCATGTTTGTTGGGTTGGTTTTTTTCGTTTGGTTGGTTTTTTTTGGGAGGGGTTGTGTTTTTTAGGAAATGTTATTTATAATTTAGGAAATGTTATTTATAACTTAGTGTCTCTTTTCTTATTAAGTTAAGGTTTTATGTCAAATACATGGAACTAAAATGGCTTCCTCCCATCCCCTTCAGATGCTGAAAGACCAGTACCTTGGCTACAGGAAAAGCTTTCTGGGAGATGCCATGGATGTGTTTGAGGCAAGACGAACAGAAGCAAAGAAGTGGCAAAGTGCGCCACGTGTTACCACTGGACCGACCCCTTTCAGCAACATACCAAATGCAGCAGCCGTTGCGATGGCTGCAACACTTACTCAGCAGCAACAGCCTGCTACAGGTCTGAGTGCATTCAAGTTATAGATTATTAGTGTTACGACAATAGTAAATTTGTGTAAAATTTTCTATGAAGTCTTCCTGTGTGTTAGACTAAAAATCTAAACATTGTGATGAGCAACGTTACTGATACATAGCCAATAGAAAAATGCAGGGTAGACTTAGCAATAATTACACAACTTAAAAGATACTTAATCTTGTGAATTTACTTGTATTAGTGATATTTACTGTATTGTTCTAACTTACCCCTTGGAATGTGAGTCTTCACTCTTAAGTAACATCTCTGAATACACATAGTATAGCCTTTTTTCAGAAATTGTACTGTTATAGTAAATTATTTTAAACCGGTGAGGAGAGGATATCTAAATCCATACTGTCTTTTTCTTATGTAAAATTAACAATGCATTTTTATATAGCACTTTTGAACTGTAAAACAAAAAATGCTGCAGAACAGGAAGGATAGTGCAGCAAACATCTGTAGAATAGGAAGTCAGATGCCTGGCTTATTTTATAGCCAACTCCTTTGTCAGTGTGGTGTTGGAGCAGATTTTGCTGGCCATTCTGCTGTTGTGAATAAGTGTAGAGAAGGTAGAGTGGGTCAGTGTTTCTGATGTGTGTATGTGTAAGAGGAAGACCAAAACAGAGGAAATGCATGACCCATTGCTAATGGAGAATGGATATGTATGACAAAGGAAATAACTTAAGGCACCTTCACTTGACATTGTTATGCTAACCAACCCTCTCTGAGAGGGATTCCAGAATGTAGAGAACTCAATTAATATGTAATCATTGAACAGAAATAAGGTAAATTCCATTTCATTTTACTTGAACATGAAGCTGTGTCTCTATCAGCAAATTATGAAAAGCATTCATTTTACCACTTATTTTCTAAAATATTTATCATCAGTGTAGTCAAAGTCTTATTAGCTCCTTCTCTTACCTTGTAAGAGCAGTTATATTTTGAATGATTCGAATTAGAGACTTATGCAGCAACCACATGCATTTTGGCAAACTATTAGACTGTCTTTGCTTTTTCCGTGAGAGGAAAATACGATGTGCTTCCAGCCCTTGCCCTTCTAAACAGCAAGGAGATGGGTTTAAGTGACAAATATGCCAACATATTTTGAACATAAGAGAATACGGAGTCTTTATGAAATAATTCTCTTCCAAATTTCAATCATAGACCACAGTCTTTTTGTTGCTGCACTGTTAACCCATGGAAATGTTGAAGTGACATCCAAAAAACATGGTTTAAAAAGAAAACATGAGATAATGTCACACTTCAAGGCTTTTAATAAAGATAGGACTGTGGCTTGTGCAGCCTAATGTTGCCAAAATAGTTCACCCTTCCTTCATCTTTTTCCTTGTCTTATTTGTCTTTGTTTAAATACTCTTCATGGTCATTGCAGGATTAGTTGTTTATGAAATACATATACTTGAGATGTCACATTTAAAAGTCATTCCTGCATTTTCATGAATTGAGGTGAGGGATTTGAAGTTCCTGAAATTCCTAGTCCAGATTCAAGGGAACTGCTAACTTCAGTCAGCCATGACTTCGTGAATATTCTCTTAGGAATAACAGTGAAGAGAGGAAAGAAAAAAAAAAAAAAAAGGCAGAATTGACCTGTACCAACAGAACTGAGGTATGTTGTAACATTTTATAGCGACAGGAGCAAAAGGGAGTGTGTGTAGTTTGGTTTGGGGGCGGGTCTTTTTGCCTTTTTTTTTTCGGTTGGTTGTTTTGATGGAGTATTTCAAAAGCCTAAAATGTGCCAACTTACAAGAGTGGTACAGACAGAGCAAGCCCATTAACTTACATCAAACATGCCAACAGAATTAGATGACAATTTTTTTTACTACTTAGTTGGAATACTTTTACCCTCCATGCAACTCACTTGAAGACCTGGAGAAATAGAGATAGATGTTTTGAGTGGCACTTCAGGAATACTTTAAACTCATAGTAGAATTAGATGAACAGAAAAGGTATTTCAAATTCCCCTTTGTTCAAAAGTAGAATTAGTCAGGCCTAGACTATTTCAGAGATATCTTGAAGTCCTAAAAGCTTGCTCGATGGGAGCATTTCATAGTTTTCCAAAATTACTAATTTTGGTACTTGACTTTCTCCTAGCTTCAAATTAAGGCTGCCATTTTTTGTCTCACTTTTAGTGGAAAAGGAGAAGAATCTGTTCTTTCAGTTTTGCAGGAATCTTAATCTCTCTTCATTCCCTTTTCTTGTTTGAGTTTTCAGATGGTTGTTTGCTGCAATAGAACTGCAAATGCTTCATGTTTTAACTTTGTATTATGTCATGAATCGTATAAACTATCTGCTAGGGGTAAAAATCACACATACTTCCTTGCAAGATCTGGATCCCGAAGGGTGGGATAGGTGAAGGATAGTGGAAGGTTCTGAGAGAAAAGGTGGTGAAATGAGGTTATGTAAACAGGGGGTAGGGGGTGTCTTTGTAATACCTGACTTGCTGTTGCTGTTCTTGAAGATAAGAATAAAACAAAAGAATTAATCTGGCCTTTAAAGTTTTTGACTAAAATGTAATGCACGGTACTCTAGTATTGAGGGATCAGGATGCTTACTCTTTTTTAAAAAAAATATTTGATGTTTACATGGTTAAGTATTTCATAAGATTAATTTAGAGTTAGTTACTCTTCTTTGAAAAAAAATAATTTATTTAACATTTGCTGTCAGAAGTTTAATGGCTACATCTAAGCTGTGGGATCAGGGAATACCACCAGTTCCTGGCTGTAGATATGCACTCTGTGTTCTCTCTGTATGCCAAGACGTGTCTGGCTTCTATTGAAATAAATAAAGCCAGTGCATCCTGATCATATGGAAGAAAGGGAGCAAAGATGCACTACACTGGTCACCTGGGATGGATAATCAGGACACCAGGACTGTGGTGTGCACATCGAGGCACAAATTTTGTGCAGCTTTTTGAAGCTAGAGTTACTAAAATTATGCTTACCTTTTGTTTGCACACAACCTTTCTCCCTAGTTTAGCATATTTGTTCTCAGCACAGCTTTATTGGTGGCAGTGAGGCTGGTCATGGTTTTGTGCAGCAGCAGCTAGAGTTTTAAGCTCTGCCTCACCTGCATCTTCCCTGGGCAATCTTAAACAGCATGGAAGTTAAAATGATGGTGGCTAACCTACGTATTATGATTAATGGGATTGCAGTAAAGTATTCTAAAGGAAATTAAAGCCTAGTTCACTGAGCTGTAATTTAGTTCAGTTAGTCAAAGCCTGGTGCTAATAACGCCAAGGTTGTGGGTTCAATCCCTGTATGGGCCATTCACTTAAGAGCTGGACCTGATGATCCTTGTGGGTCCCTTCCAACTCAGAATATTCTGTGAAATAATTCTGAGACCTCTAAATGAGGCTGAAATTTATGTTTTTCAGGTAAGATTAAATTGTTTTAGAAATACTTTTTTTCAAACTCACTTTTTCTACTCTAAAAATATAGTACCCCCCAACAACTTAGTTATCTGTAACTGGTGAAGTACAGAGTTAGTCAAAGCATGAGCAAGTTGTTAGCACACTTTATGTTTTGACTTGACTCAGTATGAGATTCAAGTGCTAATGAAAAAGGATACTGAAATCTTTATAACACTTAAAAATTTTATTGTGTAGTTTGATATTAACCTTGGTTAAAATTAACCAGTGTATTAATTTGTCAGAATCAGGTCTAAACTGTGACGCTAAATTTGCTCACTCTTTGGACCAGCTGTGATTTTAAAAAATTGCAGAATATCACTAGGAAATCTGGCTGACTTCTCTGGACTCCCTGTAGTGGGTCCTATTCATTAAACTGAAATGCTTTACAGAGAAAATATATCAAGTTTTAAAATGTTAAAATACTTGTTATAAAGAATTTGTCTCATACCTATAATAGCCAGAAGTGCCACTTTTTTTTTGCTAATACTTTTGGTATCAAAGAATCTTACTAGTTTTTTTGCTGTTGAAGATTGTTTGCTTGCAAGAGGTATTAGTAGTGCTGATTACCTTCAGAACATTATGGTACAAAATCAACAAATATCATATGCTGTTGCTCCATGAAAAGCTTGCTAGCCTAAGAAATAAGATCCTGTTTTATATGATCTGAAGTGTTTTAGTTTAATGTTTTTACTGGCTCTAAAAAGCATGTTGCATTTGGTAAAAAGCTTGGCCTGGAGGACTGTAGTGATTTGTTCATAAGGTCTTCCACTAGCAGTGCCTCCTACTGAGATAGAAACCTGTGTACTTGAGAAGGAACTGGATATGTGTTTTTGGATTCCTTTAGTTTATTAGATTACTGACTTGTGTAGGGGGTTTTGGTTTTTTTATTGTTAACAGTCTTTTTCTTATTTTTAAAGAGCTGCTAAGTAGACGTATCAGTATTTAAACTGGATGTAAACACTTTAGTTTGAAATCTATGTGAAATTTTGTAATTGCAACATCTGATACACTTTTTTAAGTTGAAAAAATAGCTTGGGTTTCCCAACTGTTCCCTGCTAAGCAGAGACTGAAAGCTAACAACTTTAGTTGCCCTTAAAATTTAGTTTTAACACTACTTTGAGTATACAGATGTCATTCAGCTTGGATCACATAAAAATTTTGTGTTCCTAGCAAAAAAATGTTACTTTTCAATATACAGTGCCTTTCACTTGATTCAAAATGATTTTTCGATTTAAATATTCAAATACTGAAGTTCTTTTAAAAGCTTGAAATATTCACATTTTAAAATTCTGTATGAATATTAGAATTGGGAAACTTTGTAATACAAAGGAAGAAATTTTGAGTGACAGTAGCCCAGGTGTGATTAGGGTTTAGGAAAATGGCTGAAATTATCTGAGCTTTATAGTAATATTTAAATAAATCATCACTTTCACAGATACAGTATGTAAAGTATGTTCAGAGATGAAGAAAGCTATCTTGAACAAAAGTGTGGATGTCTGTGGATTAAGAGTTTGGCACTGTATTTTTATCTCCAATGGTTAAACTTTTTAAGTAGTGCACTGAAAACTGTTTGAAAAAGACAGGAATATAAGATTGTACTGTGAAAACTGTCAAAATATATTAATTATTTATTAGAATTAATTATTTTAAAACGTGTTAGTAATGGGCTAGCAAGTTGATTGTTTATTCCCCAAGTTTAAGGAAAAAAAAGAGAAGGAACTGAGGCTGTAAATTTCATCTTGGCAGAGTGAAATTGTTTTTTGACAGTCCTGCATCTTATTGTGAATATGCAGGGAAAATACTGTCAGCTTTTTTTAAATTATGGAACAAACTCTGACTCTGAAATTTTGAATGTATCTAATTCATTAAGGTACACAGAACTGTGCCTTTTGTAAATGCTTATTTAAACAGGTGGTTTGACTAGTTTACGTTATTGAATGGTGTTATGTAGCAGAGCTTAACAGAACTCAGTTATCACTTGTGTGGAAAAAAATGAATTGTCATGTTACTGTGTAATTGACTTGCTTAAAAATGAACAATAAATTTAATAAAATAAAGTCATTGTCTTGTTTTTTATCTTAGTGTTCTGTTTAAATTTGGATGGAATACTTGAGTAGTTTTGAAGAATCCTATTTAATTAATTTTTGGTAATACAGTTTTAGTTACTTTAGTGTCAGTTCTCATGTTTTTAATTTGAAAGTTTTCCCTTCTTCTGATTCCATTCAGGTAGCAAAATTTTGTTACCAATGAGTTATCTCAAGGTTTTCATTAATGGCTTAAAGTTTAAGGTGAGACTGGTTAACATTTAAAAATTTTAAAAACTTTTAAATTATGTTCTTGTGTTATTAGCTTTGACTAGTTTCACCTTATTACAATCACTGTTTTCTTAGATTTTTACTAGGTGAATGTAGAGGCAGACAGTTAAGTGAGAAATCTTAATGAGGTGAAATTTGGGACCTTAATGGAATTTGTTGAAAACAATGATGTTCACATTAACAAATACTTGAATAAGTAAATAAAGGACCTCTTTACTATGAAAGAGTAAGGCAAGTTTGTTCTCATTTTTTTTATACCAGGGCCACAGCCATCTCTGGGAGTTAGTTTTGGAACGCCATTCGGCTCAGGTATTGGCACTGGCTTGCAATCAAGTGGCTTAGGTTCTTCAAGCCTTGGAGGTACACTTTAACTTTTCTAATCTTTCATTGAATTATTATACCGCACATCTGAATCTCTCGCAAACCTTTAACTCCACTAAGAGGATGATCTGTTTCAGGGAAAGACCTTACAATTTGGCTTTTCAGGCTTCTACCTGCCTTGCAGAAGGATTTGCTAAGGCTAAGCCACTGTAGTGAAAAACCAGGATGAACAGGATGAGGTAATCACATAGAAGTTGTGCTCTTAAAGCTAGGGAAGTACATCAAGTATGTACTACAACTTAATTTTACATATATGAAAGTTAGGCACCTGAGACATTAAACCATGCTGTAACTCATCCATAGAAGTTTTTCACTTGTTAACTGTAGGGACTCATTTCTGCTTGAATTGAGATAAGAATAAATCTTTTAAAATTAAATACAGTTCTGGGATCCTGCTTGCTGAAACTGATTTGCTTTAGCAGTCACCCTGTGCCTCAGTGCTGAGGTGGAAAAAAAAAATCCCTCCACCACCTGAAAAAGCAACATTTGAAAGTCAGGGGAAAAATAGATAGCAAAATGTTAATAATGCTAGTTGGGATATATTCCAGGATGACACATGACTCTGAAAGAGTAGGTGGTATTAAAAAATTATAAAATTATTATAGAACTTTTCATTTAAATGTATTGTGTTCTCAGTAGTAGAACTACAGGTAGAATTTAAGTGATTAGTAGAATCTGATCTGCATATAAATTTCCTATCTGTATCGGTTTGGGATTCCTACAGACACTTATGTCCTCTGAAGCTTTTAGAAGATCTGCAAAGCAAATTGATAGATTTACTGAGCACAAACATAACATGTTGTGGTTTTTCTTATGTCATCTCTTCTCTGCAGCCTTGGTTCACATTCCTACGTATGAGCCAAATATATCAGTCAGTATTGTAATTTACTTAAAATAATTAAATATCACTCAGTATTGGAAAGGTGGCGCAACTTGAATATTGCACGAATTTTACCTTTAAATAATCACCTTGAAATTATCTTTAAACCTACCAGTGTCCTTTCTCTTCAGATTTTAAGCTTTTTCAGATAAAATCTGTGTACACCTAAACAAGAACAAAACTGAGAATAGTGCGCTAAAAGGAAATTACTTGTGAATTACCACTTTCCCCCGCAATGTTTTAAATGCCTTAAAAAAAAAACCCCTATAAAATTCTTCCATTTCTACCAAAGACACTGTAGGCTAAAGATTGTTCACCGGTCTTACCTATGTAAATAAAAGAATGTTTCCAACTACTTCTAGTTTCATCAGAAAAAGCTGACTTGTATTCTTTTTTTTTTCCCTAGTTCTCTGCTTAGGAAGGTATTTGCTTGCATTATTGATCTGCAATATGTTTGTCTTTGACAAATTTATAAGGCTATCTAATAGACTGTAGGTGTGTTCTAGGAAACAAAATAGAATTATTACTTAAGGTTTTTTTGGGTTTTTTATTATTAGGGATTTGTTCTTTTGGAACAGGGCAGTTTTTAATGTATGCTCTGGAAACACCATTATAATTGGGGAGATTTGCTTTCTTTCTTTCATTGATTAATTTTCTCTGAATTTTGTCAGTGATAAACAGAGGCCTTTGCATTTAAGTATATAAGGTATGTAGCATAGATCTTATGCTTTGTTAAATATTTGCAGACATCTTGCCTCATCATTGGTTATGAATTTCAACCTAGATAGGAAAAAGGAGTGTATCATTTAAATGAACTATCTTACCTTCAAATGATACCTGCCATTATATACTCTTAAAACTCATTTGTTTTAAAAATTTTAGAAAACTGGGGAACTTCAGATACTGTGTTCAATCTTTATTAATTTTAAAATATCAAAATTATTTCTGTAAAGGAATGGTAAAGGCTTATTTTGCGGCAAATAAAAGGATTTTCCTTGACACTTGAAACTTGGGGGGGAGCATACTTTCCTCAAATATAAGTACTGTTCTCTTTTGGGAAACCTCTGGAGACAGTCAAAATCAGAGAATATAGTTTTCTTACAGTTCCTGTTGTCTGGCCTCTATCTCAAACTGCAAGTATCTATTGACTTTTCCTTTGGAGTGATCTCATTTTAATAACACTTTTTGAAATCTTATAAATGTCAATTACAAACTTAACAGAATGAGTTTTTTTACAGCAATATGTTTATGGCTGCCCCCTATTTGATGATTTTTCACATTAAGTATTGTGAAATTTTGTTTCTATTCTCAATTTATTTTGTAGTTTCCTAAATAAAGCTGATCCCCAGTAGTCTGGGAGGGGGACGGCTCTAAAATAAGGCAATTATAAACTGAAGAAAATGTTTATTTTAAGCATAATTTTTCTTCTAGAGTTTTAGATGAAGATTATAGCTTTCTGTAATAGACGTGTGTCTGAATTTTCTTAGTCTTAGCCCATCTGGTTATGGTTTTCTTGCCAATTAACAGCAATTCTATAGAAATTTCTTAAACTCTGATAGTTTACAGCACCTGTTTTTATAGCTTTTCCTTCACTCGGTTTTGGATTTGCAGGTAGTATTTTTCTCTAATATTTTTCACTTTGCACTATTTTCTTAACACAATGCTGTATTGAGAATAAAATATTCCTGAGGCAGTAATCTTAGGAATATTTGTTTACCAGTTAATGCTTAGAATTAAGTTTGGGTTTAGAATACTCATCTAAAACCCATGTGTCTTTAATTGCTATGTCTGTAATTTTTTTTTTTGTTGTATGTCTTTACTATTACTCTACTAGGATTTGGAAGTAGCTCTGCCTTTGGAAGTAGTGCCACAGGAGCATCATCATTTGGATTTGGAACTACAAGTAAACCATCAGGAAGTCTAAGTGCAGGTTGGTTGTTTTGGTTTTTTTTGTGGTTTGCTATTTTTTTAAAATTCGAAATGAAGTTTATTTTAAAGCAAAAGTCTTACAATCAAAATGCGGCAGTCAGTCTGAGAAAGCTACTGAAACAAATGTGCTTAAAGGTGCATGTGTGTATCCCCAGTTATGTAACTATTTACTTACTAAATACACATTTTCAGATAAATTTTTAGGTTCTGTTAAAGGTCTCCTAGGTAGACAGTATTGAGTGAGCATTAATGTTTCCTGTTTGATGGGGTCTTTCTAATGAGGAGTGGAAACAGGAGATCAGATGCAGTCTGAGGCACAGAAAAGCAGTGGCTACTTGAATGCAAAGGCAGCAGTTACAGAGCTATTGAAATTAGTACGTAAATTTGGGACAAATATACTAATAATTTGACTTACTGTATTTATAAGTAAAGTTAAAATTCTTTTCTAGAAGCCCAGAAGGTTTCCTTAAGAGTACATAACTGCTTACTCTCTGTTTGAATAGTAAATTATGTGTATTGTATCTCTGAATATATTCATAAATCATTATGTTAACTTTCGAAAATATTTCCGTGGCAATTGAACTATACAGTTCTCATTTTGCTTTTTTGTTTTCATTTTGTTGAGAGATGCAATTAAAATATGTATCCTCTTGCTCCTTGCTCAGATGTCTGAAATCTTCATAACGTTTGCATCTCTATTCACTTTTTAAATAGGAGTAATAGCTTACTGAGCTGTTAGTAAGGAAATAGATTACTATAGTCTGTTTTACAGTCTTTTTTTCAATGGCAGATTGAAGGCGTATCGTGTCTCCTGGGATTGGCTTTTCCTAGCATGTTTTTTTAAAAGTAAAATGTTTGTTTAATGGCTACTTGTACAAAAATAGCGTTTTGCTAGTATTTATTAGGCAGAACTATGCTTTTTGTTCTGGATTTTCCTGAAGCTGTATTAAATTAACTATTCTCTATATTATTTATATAAATAGTATTGCAGCATTTCAAGCTGCTAAAGTTCATAATTTAGTCATTAGTGTATTGAAAATATAATTAGAAAACCAGTAGTATGGATCAGTTGTCCATCACTGAAGAAGTATCAAACCAGAGTAAATAGCAAGCCTGTCTTAGCTATGTTAGTGGAATGCAGAGGCAGTTTAGGTGTCATTTTCCTGAATTCCTCAAACCAGGGTTTGTGATGGTGTCAGTGCCACCAGTCTCTCTTTCTCAAGTGAGAGAATTGGACCAAATAAAGTGTAGATTTTCAGTTACCGCAAGAATCTCAGCTACAGAAGGGGGTCACTTGGAATGGAAAAAGATAAAATGTAACTTTTTCACTTTGTGCCGGAAAATTAAGTGGTCATGAAATCCTGTTCTAGACTGGGATTATGGAATAGAAACCTCTATTAAAAATTCAGTAGCTCAGAAGCGCACTAACCTTTTATACCCAAAATCATATATGGATTGCATATGATCTTTAGTTTAATTTTATTGAGGGTGCATACATGGGTTTGAATGATGCCTGAGGCTAGACAGGTTATATTTTCATTTAAATTTATTGTGTCTTGTTTCTTAGGTATCATTATAGGATCCTGAAACCATATTCTGGTTTGTATTTCCATATAATAGTTGTGTCTTGTTTCTGAATCTACTTCTTTTGAAAAAGCTAGAAAAATGGGGTGAATATGGTTATGGGATTTACTGTTGTTGCTTGTATTGAGATATGAGCACTTAAGTATTTTCCCAGACTGGTGTCTAGTAAGTATTCCAACACTGTGTTCTTCTAGGTTAGAAAATGCCCCGAGCCTCTTTCCTGTGTTTTCCATGGGTTTGTTCTTATTTTAGAATGAAAGCTATAGATCCCTGAAATTGCTTCTGTCAGGTGTTATGAGTTACATTTATTTGCTTTAAAAGATTTGAAAATGTTCCTAGGGTATTACTGTTCTTCTCAGTTTCAGTTTGTGTGTTTGAAGGGAAAATTCTGAGTCCTCTGACAGTACTTGAGCATCTTCTAATAGTAAATTTGGCTTGGTTGTTGTGTCCACTATCAGTAGATGAAAAGCAGAGCAACTGCAGCCTTCTCACAGTTCCTGTAGTGCCCACAGTTGCAAGATGGAACAGTGTCTCAGGCTTCCCTCTGAAATACATACAGACACTGGAAAGCTGACTCCAAAACACGTCATTTAATTCCTATTTATTTAATGGCAGGCAGAAGGGCTGATGTGCGTGGGCTGTTGTAAAGGTCATTAAGACTCTCAATATGATGGGGAAAAAGACAAAAATCACCATTGAATTTTTAGATAAAGTGTTAAGGGGGAGGGCAAGCTGTACAAACACAATTTTTGTGAAAAAAGATGATAAATACGCCTTGAAGAGCTGAGTTGAAAATTTGTGTTGCAGACTTTATTGAATAATAGCAGCCTGAGTAAATGGTATAAGAGATAATCAAATGGGATCATGGCTGGACGTATTCATACTGCTGAAAAATGGACCTGAGTATAATCCATGTGTATTATGAGCAGCTTTTAGATACAGAGGCTATAATATATCAGTCAAAGCTGCTCTGGAAATACTTTTTAATCTAGAGCACCCATGGTGGTGTGGGGGATGAGGGCAGAAACAGATTAGCCTTGAAATCTGCTGAATTGCTGTTCATCCCTGTAGCATTAAAATAAAGAAAAAATTCTGTTATGGCGAAGTGTGTGCTCATCTTTGGCTTCCCTAGGTAAAGGGCTGATGGAAGCAGAGATGCAAAAGCTCAGTGGGTACTGTTAACACTCTTCAGGATGATGCAAAGGCTATGCCCTCAAAGGGCAGGTTGTTGTTTACTTTCTGAAAATAGATCTTTACACATAAGTAGTACTAATTTCAACAACGAAATTATTGACCACATTTTAGCTGTGGTACAAGAGCTGTTCTGTGACCAATTCTCTTTCCTTGCAACAGAAATAAGACTCAATGTATTCCTTGTTCAAGGGTTTTTTTCCTGAAGATTTTTCATTTGCGTATTTGACTTTAGGGTTTGGTTTACTTATAAGAAAGTACCATACCATGGCCTTGTTATGCTGCCAGGATGGACAAAACCATTTAGATGAATTTCCCGTCTGCCTTTCTACACTTTTATGGCTGCCCTAAATGGCACTTCTAACGTAACAGCTATTACTTTCCCAGTTGTATCTAAATTAACAAGCATGTTCATGGTCTTCTATCACATAGTTCATGCGTTTCTTACTCTAGTAATATTCAAATAATAAAAGCTCAGGCTGCTTTCTCTGAATGCTTCAAAATAATCCCTGCAACTGGCAGCAGCAAGGTGGAGGTAATTTATGAATTTAGCTTTGGCCTTGCCTGCTCAACTCCTGGCACTATAGATCATATACAGCTTTATTATGAATCGCATTCATGTTTTTTATAGGAGGCAATGCTTGCCTGTTATCTCAGATAACATACTTGAAGTAAAAAGATAACTTACCAAGAACAGTTTTGGTTATTAAAAGATTTTTTTCATTCATGAGACTCCCTGATAAAAAACAGAAGACACAGGCTTGTGAGAGCTACTTTAGGATTCTGATGAGACAACCAGTTGGGTTTTTAATGCTGTACTCAAAAAATATTTAGACATTGAGTTGAAGATAGTGGTCTGACCAAAGGATTGCTTGAACTATCCACTGGAGAACTAACGAAGCAATGTTAAGTAATGCCTACTGAGAATATACCCTTTCTTACTTTTGAACCAGTCCCATTTTTCTTAATATTTTGTGTACAGGTTTTTAGGTACAACTTGTATGAAGTTCTTTGTTAAAATCTTAACTTGCTTGTGTCATACTTGTTATTTTGTGTGATTGGTTGCCTTCTTTGGTTTCCTGAGAGAACATAAAGGGAAGTTATGAAGTTCTGCTTATTAACTAATCTTGGAGAAATTTCTAGCATTCTCTAATAGTTGCAGTTATTATCCAAGTTGGTTGTGCATAACTGATATAAATTTATAAAAGAAAGTTAAGTGAGTTGTTATTACTGTAAATGTTTGATTTGTTTACCTGGATAGAAGAGGGTGGAGGAGTTGAAATCAAACAATTTGCTTACCTAGTCGTTCAGTTTTTCCAGTTTTGCTTATTAGTTGAAGTCGTAAAAGGTATTTTTAAATGCAAAGCATTTGGCAAGGATTTTGAGCCTTTTCTGCCTCACATTTAAGCTGTGGAGTGTGCCACATATGTTATAAAGCCAGGAAAAGCCAGCCACATTAGTAGAAAGAAGACTGGGTGCTCCAACTCCAGCTTTGTCGTTTATCTGTTGTGAGTGAAGTGAGTGGACCATGGTCCACCTGTACCTTCTGCCTTCTCTCCCACCTTAGGAGTGTACTGCATATTTATGCTGAGAACTTGAGCAATGTCAAGAAATTATTCTTCTGTTGTACAGTTTCAGTGGGACTTTTGGGTGCTGAAGGATAATGGTAAATAGACTCATGATTTAGGATATAATTGTTTGTACTTACTAAGGGAGACTGCTAGTGCTGTAATATCCAAGTTGTCATGGCAAGTCTAAGTGTGCTAGCAATGGGTTCTACCATGTTAGTGTAAAGTATTACAAATGCTTGTAATAAGGTGACTGGTGTTCATAACGACAAGGAGAACAGACTTGCAATCCTGATATGACATGTTTTAAAATATTTTTCCTTCCCTCGTAAGGCTTTGGGAGCTCGACTACATCTGGGTTTAACTTCAGCAATCCTGGCATCACAGCATCAGCTGGCCTGACGTTCGGGGTGTCTAATCCTGCATCTGCAGGCTTTGGGACAGGAGGGCAACTTCTTCAGCTGAAGAAACCTCCAGCTGGAAACAAGCGAGGGAAAAGATAGGCGCCCCTTTTAGGGAGGGGGAAGAGAATCAACTTTGTTCATCTGAAAAGTCTATTTTTTTAGATTGATGCATTAATTAAATTGCATCCCAGGAGATTTATAAAAATTTTGCTACTTTTCCCTAGTCTGAAATACAAAATGAAATCATACTGAACAGCTATTTTCTTGTGAATAGAAACTCGTTTATGTATTTTTATTTTGGGCCCTAGTTTTAGAAATGTTCTATACTGCATTATTATTAAAGAATCTTGTAAAATCAGCTATTTAACCTAATGTTAGTAGCAGAATATTTTTTTGTTAATAAGCTTTATACCATATGAATATATGCATATTTGTTTTTGGTTTCTTTTTGTACAGATAAAATATATTCTAGTACAAATACTAGAGTTCATATCTTCTGTTCTTGGATATGGCCTTTAAATCTACTTCAGGGTGTTTTTGTGTATATGGATGTAAATATATACAGTACAGTGCACACGTCTGTGTGTATGTATGTGTATATATATATGTATAAAACACAGATGTGCATACCTTTCCCCATAGACAGATCTCCTTTTCTTTGTGTGTTTTGTTTCTCCATGTTGCTCTGTGATCCCATATCATGATGTTCCTAGGAGTTTCAAATAGTGGGTCCCAGGCTATGTCATCATTGCTCCTTGTGTTTTGTTGTTTAAAACCAGCTGAAAATGTTTACTATTTCATAAAGTTTGGTAGATAGTGGTTAGTAACTGTTTTATTTTGGTTTTTTAAAATCTTTTTCTTGGCCCATTTAGCAGCCAACTCTAAAGAAGAATCTGAGATTTTGACACAGACATTTCATAGGTAGTGCTCCCAAACTGTTTTGATTTTAGATTCTTCTTTTCTCTTAAGCCGAAGAGTAGGGCATCGCAGGATTTTAGCTGAGTGCTCGGGATGCCACAAAGTCTGTGTGCAAGCAGAAGTTGTCGGGCTGGATGAATTTGTCCCTGCAATTGAGGGAGATAGGATATGCTGTTCCAATGAAAACCCAAATTAGCCGTTCCAAACCAGAGTTGATTCACTAGCTTCTTATCAGTGCTGCTGGCATTGACTTAAAAGCAGTTGGGTGTCTGCTTTCAATATGAGGTATAGTACAGTAAGTTGCTGCTAAAGAATGGAGGGGGGAAATGATGTAATTTGAAGGTTGAAGCTATTACAACAAGTAGTTTATGAATCTTACACATTACAACGTAATAGCTTGTGCTACATTTTCAATTTGGTGTGCAGTAGGAATATCTGGGAAAAGTATTTAAGGAGGAAATAGATCAATTGAATCTCTGCAAATAACGATACTGCGTTGAAGTGTGAGCATGAAACTTTGGAGCCAATTTGCTTTTTATGCAAAGGTTTTGTCATTTGCCTTTTGTTAAAGTGTTACTACCATTTTGTATGTTTTAGAAGTGTCTGTATTCAGCAGTGATTGCTCTTCGACAAATGTTCAGTTTGTCGCTTGATCTGATAAAATTAAGGGAAACTGAGCACAGAATTCTTCACTTTTGTACTTGTATGTTATTGCATCTTTGTGAGCAGTCTCTTAGTAAGGGATATAATGTGGTTTTTCTAATGTCACAGAAAAATAAAGCTCACAGTTTATTTTGATTTCAACCTGTTTTTAAACTTTTACTGGGCTGCAGTCAAAACTGTAATATTTGTATTCCTTTGTTACTGCTTTTTTTAATAGTTACTATGTTAAACCACTGGACTCTCTTACAATGTATTAATTTGTGAAATTAATTCTGAATGTGTAATGTTTGTCCATATGTGCAACTTACCATTGTGCAAACAATAAAACAATAATGCTGTGATCCTTGTAATACATATTTGCCTATCTGCAAGATCATTTCCTGCTGTTCTCCTGCCTTACAGGAGAAACAAAAACCCCATCGGCTAATAGGTAGAATTGTTTTTCCTAGAATTTATATAGTGCAGACTTGTTCTTTCCAAAGTGAAGGAACTGATCTCTGGATTGGGAGTTGGGGGGTAAAGGGAAGTATTGTATTGCGGATTTGTCTGCAATGTCTTCATAGCGCACTATATAAACCTGGATCGTGGTGTAATGTAACACAGAACTAGGAATGGCTTTGTAAACTGGGAAGCAGTCTGAGCCTCCTGGGTACCTGAGCTCTGTTTCTTTTCACATTAAAACAACAGTTCTGTCCTTAATTTAGTCTAAGTAGAAAAGTGATTATATAATTGAATAATCACATGCTGGAGTACAAACTAAAGTCAAAATGGGATTAGAAATTATTATATTCCCAGAATATTACTTGGGTGGTTCAATGTAGCCATGATTTTCAGGGATCAGCAGTGTAAACACTGTTTCAATTTTCTTTTCTCCCAGGTAGTAAGTGACAGTATAAGAGAAAATGGCCTCAAGTTGTGCCACAGGAACTTTTTGTTGGGTGTAAGGAAAAATTTCTTCACTGAAAGGCTTGTTGTCAAGCACTGGTACAGGCCACAAGGGAAGTGGTTGAGTTGCTATTCCTGGGAGTGTTCAAAAAACACAGACACGGTGCTTACGGACATGTATTATTAGTGAACATGGCCATGCTATGTTAATGACTTGATCATCTTTCTAACCTGAAAAATTCTGTGACAAACAAAAGGTATGTCACCTTTCATTTCCAGGTCATAAACATTTTCTGACACACCTGTATTTGAAGGTGGTAGAATTTTGTTAAACTTCAATATTTGAGCAGTTCTTCTGACCTATTTGACTCCTGCTGCTAGGAGGTTTATTACTTAATGCTTTTTTCACTCCGCCTCAGGAATTTAATCTTTATAGCCCATGGCTGCAGTTAAATGCCACAGTGAGGAGGTGAGTAAGCTATGTGTTTCTTTAGCTTTGCTAACTTTTCCAAAGAATGGTTGGTTTTCTGTTTTCTCATCTGTTAGAAGTAGGCAATTCTGGCTTGTTATGAACAGGTTATGATTAAGTTTAGAAGCTTCTATAAGCTAGAAGCATTTCTGGGTTGATTTTACCTTTGTTTGAGTATAGATCTGCCCCCACCAGCATATCAGGTCATTTCTGTTTAAAAGTTTATGAAAAACTTGGAATATGTACTCCTGTCCTAAACAGGTTGATAACTGAAAGGGCAAAAGATACTTCATTTGTTTGTTTAATAATGTTTCACAGACTGATGGATTTCTCTCCTTTTCTGTTTAATGCAGGTGTCACCCTATGGCGTGTGCTTGGGCAGCAGCAGGACACCAGCATTTTAGAACGTCGTATACTTGCTTCCAAAATCCAGTTCTGATTAGAGACTGGTGTATACCTGCTGGTCAAAAACTCCCTTGCTGACTCTCTGTATTTAATGTGGCAAGTGTGCTTCTGAGGTGGTGGTGATCCCAGTCACAAAAGCAAGCTAGGAGGATGAGACTTTGATCAGACTATGCTGTAGTAAAAAGGGAAAGAAACACAGACTTGATGAATATTCAGAATCAAACTTTTTTATACAAAGCTTGAAATTCTGGAAAATACCATGTATTCTTATTAAGACATAGATAAGTTCTCATGGGGAAAAAAGATGGTGACAGGCAGCTGGAGTAGAATTTCAGTTGAGTGAAACCTTGGGGAAAAAAGTATGTGCAAACTGTGTACAGTTGGGTAGTCTATTAACTCCATGGTTAAGTACCTGAGTAGAAGCTATCCTAAACTGAAAAAACACCTAAACCCTCTCAACCTGTTAACAGTGTTAGCATTCCTTGGCTGTTTGGGCTACCCTTGTTTCTTTATCAATATACACATAAAAGAATTTAACCTTTGAGCATAAACACTTTCACTGTTGTTCTAGCTGGGGATAAAGTAAGATATGTGTGATAAAGGTGTCCTTACTGAAAGAAAAAAAGTTTGTCTTTCAAAAGAAGGTTTGGAATGGGTGGGCCCAAATGCTAAATGGACAAAATGACAGTGAGCAGTTAGTCCTTAATAGTGCAGGGACATCTCTCCACTTCTGCTAGAGATCACTCATTTTGCAACAGTATGTGGAAGAGTGATGGTGAGCGTACGTGTACCTTACCAGTGCGCTGCCTTTGTTGTTCAGTGCAGCTGTGCTTGGCACAGCTCTCCACTGTGTTGCCTCCTTTATACTCAACAGCAAAGCTGAAGGCAGCTATGGGACTTCCGATTTAGCATCAGGTCAAAGTGAACTGACAGAAGCAATAGTAAAAGGAAGATGCTAGCCTTGATGCCAGGGAAATGAGTCTTAGCAATGCACATTGTATCAATTTCAAATAGGCACTGCCTGTCTTTTTAATTTTACCTCTTATTTTGGTTGCTGACTAAGGGAACTGGTGGCTGTCTGAAGGAACTCACTACACCTAACATTGCCTTTGCTTATCCCCACAGTAGCAGTGTAATACTTCAACTACAAGAACAACTTTCAAGGAGCAGTCAGGTGTTCGCATACCTCCAGCAGCCCAACCAGCAGCAAGCCTCTTTCCTGGGAGGACAAGACCTTTGGCAGTATGGACCACAGGGCAAAACTCTTACTTGATCCCATAGTAGCAAAGTGAAGTTGATGCTGAGCACTGCTCTGAGAGCAAGGAGTGAAGGCTTTTAATATTGTTTATATTGGCTTTGTGTTCTGTCAGTGCCAATAGCAACCTTCTTCTTGTATCAGGGAAGTGCAGAAGTGGCAGAAAGACTGTGGCAGCTCATCTACATTAAATTTCCATAGTGAAGATGCAGGTCTAATACAAATGACTATTAGCTTAAATTTATGCTTCATTAGTAACTATTTAGCTAGAAATACTCTTCTGTGTAATTTGTGCTTTTACACTTGAGAATTGTCACCATCATCACCTCTCCATGTTACTTATTTCTAGAGCTGCAGCAGCTGGTGTTGCTCTGTCATGGTGATATCCATACTGGGGTGGCATCAAGGCTTGCCAGACTTCAGAGCTGCTCAGAAATATGGGGGCAAAAGGGATATGGGGGTAAGATCCTGATTGCAGACAGATGGGTGGTGACACCATTCCAGCAGTGACGGAGACAGTAACACTAAAAATGGAACATTCCTGCAGAGTGCTGGATGTCTCATTTAAAGTTAACCCTGGAAAGTGGAGGGGGGATGAAAAGGCCTGCTTGCCAACCTAGATCATCTTTAAGATAAGTAGTATTTGAGCTATGCTAATGATGATAAGTAAAATAGGAGTGATGCAAGCAGATAGATCTTTTTTCACTTCTTTTGTAAGCAATATAAAAAAAGTATCCTGATCTAGGAAATACTCTCATAAATAGTGTTCATTTCCCACAAGTTGCTCATCTGCAGTAATAATCCCTATATAAACCCCCAAACTGAAATTTAGCTGTACTGAGTCGTATTGAACTGTACCCAGAGAAGAAGCACTTTCCTACTTGCTGGAGCTCACTGATCTTACTGTACAGGCAAGGGCCTGGGCTACAGATGTGTGCTGATGCTGCTTTTACTATGTGGTGACCAAATCCTTGTCTCACACTATGGCATTAGGAGGTGAGCAGCAGTAAATTCCTGTTTTGAAGCGATCCTTAGCTTTCTCTTTCTGCATTTGATAAAATGCATATACTTTATGCCCTGTGTGGCATAAACTGGAATGTGAATGTGGAAAAGTCCTGTACTTTCCTGGCCTTTTCTTTTTTCAGCTGAAATAACTTTAAAAAAATGATAACTTGTCAAATTGGCCAGTCTCACTGTGAGGGCAGGCAGTGGGAAGATGGATTTAGTACACAGGTAATTGTTCCTTTGTTTTTGTCTGGAGCGCAGAACAAAATAGGCTAAAATTCTTACATTTTTTACCAGTGGCTGGAGTGGTTGGTTAGAGCAGAAATAATAATTCAATTAGGAAACGCCGTCCCTTTCAATCTGAAGATGTGCACATCAGCTTTGTGTCCAGGGTTTTATGTAACATACAGCAATCTCTTGTGAGTGCAGTTAAGTTGAAGCCCCAAAAATCAATGTACTAAGTAAGATTCCAGGGAGCCCAACAATTGTACTGATCAGGGCTGAATAGTTGGACAATGCTAACAAACTCCCTAAAGCCCCTGTCCAACAGCGCTCAGTGTTGAAACTGGGGGGATGCATTCTGAGAAAGAGCCTCCTCCTGCACTTGTGGATTTGGACAGAGATGTCTCCCAGCAGTTACAGATACTGTTACCCTGCTCACCTCCCTTCAGCCTGCATCCCCTAACCCTGTTATCGAGACGGTGTGTTTTGGAGCCAGACGTGCGATAGGGGAGGTGTCTGTGCTGGCTGTGATAAGGTGGTGCCAGCACTGATTTCTGCTGTCACTGCTGCGTGTGCTGAGACAGCGAGCGCTGACAGCAGGAGCCGAGCTTTGCCTACTGACATGCTTGGTGCTGGTGCAGCCACTGCAGATCCACAGCCCAGCCCCTCAGGAGAGTGCTAACTTCATATAATTTCATTCAAAGCTGTTTTTACAGTCCTTTGCCTCTTTCTATGAGTGCTTTGTTGTGGTTTTTTTTTTCCTTGGGTCATCTTGATCTAATTATTTTCCAGGAAATGAGACCCAATAAAAGAAAGCCTTTTGTTGTGAATACATGTGTATTTTAAAATGTTGATATTAAATATGGTCCCTAAGCAAAAAATAAAAACCAGTCTGACTGATGCCAACTAATATCACAATCAGAGTGGCAGCTTTGAGCTTGAAATGTACTGATGGTATTTAAATTACACTTACCACAGGTATGGCTACACTAGTGTAAAAGGTAGTTAATAACCAGGGCATAAAGAGAAGGAAACCCTCCTAAGTTAAGCCCATATATTCTGGTAACTGTCCTCATCTGGGAAATTACATTAGTAAAACCTGTCAGTATGGATTGCAATCTTGAATTCAAGTTGTCCAGTACAAAAGCTATAGCAATGGAGTTTCAGTAACACTACCCTTCCCTCTAACTTCACATGGGGGCAGCAAGGCATTGCTTTACCAGTGGGAAATACAGTTTTGCCTGAGAAGCGACTTTGCTGGGATGAATGTAAAAGATGCAGGGATTTACAAGGTGATTTGTTTATAAGTTAAAAAAACACACAAACAACTGCATGGGGTTTCAGACAGGAACAGATTCCTTTATTTTATGTTAGCAGGAAGAGGGACGTCTGCAGTTGAAGAGGTGCACAAACTGCAATAAAATCCACCTCTTATGGTAAGCATGGCCTGGCTTTTACATGCCAAATCATCTAAACAATAGTACCATGTTGTTGAATTCTAGATATTTTTTTTGGTTTGTTTTTGGAAGGAGGGAGGGAGAAGGCTTCGGGTTACAAGTTTTAATTTACAATCCTGATTTGTAACGTCACAGACACAACTGTAGAGCCATAGTAATTCCCACATTCAGATTTTCAAGATTTCTGATAAGGTTGCAAACGTATTTGATGGTAATGATGTAATGATAGGTATATGAGCTAAATATAATGAGAAAGGTACACAAATGCTTGTTTGACATCCAGGGCCAGGCAATGAAAAGCAGGTGATCTCATTTGCACCCAAGTGACCATGCTATCAAGAATGAAACAGAAAATCCCAAAGGGGGAAAGAAGAAAGCATCTATCTGCCAGCTAAAGTTTAACTCCAATGGTCAAAAGGAAAAAACAGGAGTTGCTGCTGGTTTTGTGTCTCTCTTACCATCAAGGGAATGTGGCAAGCTGCAACAGCACAGGTTGGAAATATGATAGGGAAAGCAAAACATCCCTAACAGCAAGAGCCACTTACACACCCCCAGAAACTCACAACAGTTTGGAGAGTTGTGTTGCGGGGTTTTCCTTTTCCTAGTTCTGAGGTTCCAACTAAAACAAAGATACAGAATAAGGCGAGAGTCTGGGTTCCTGCATTATCTTGGAGGATGGACACCCAAGGGGGAGGGAGAGGGACTGTTGTTTCTTACTTGTTGTTACAATTTCCTCTAATTTGTCCTTCCTTTTCTTTCCTTCCTGTCTCATGCGTGCTGGCACAGCCAGCCCGGCAAATGTTTGTGGTACCTTGCTGTGAACAGTTCAGCAGCTCAGACTCAAGGTGGGGTGTCCTTGTTTTTCCACCTTCTTGAACTGAGAGCTCTTCAGGATGAAAGACATGCTTTTGTATTATCTCTTTTTTCATGTCTTTCCTATTTTTGTTGTCTTTTTTTGAAGTAGAAGTGGTTGTATTTTGCAAAGAGCTTTAGTAAATGAGGCCTACCAACCTTAGGAAGGCAAAGCACCCTGCTCTGAAGTCACATAAATACTTTTGAAAAATTCCCATCTGTAGAGGGACTGTAGTGGAAAAACAGCAAAAACGCCTTTGTTGTAATAAGGAGAATGTATGTCAATGAAGCGACAAAATGAATTTACAAGGCAAGAACATACCGGTCTTACACAGTTACTTAAGCATATGGTGGAGATTATCCCATGGCAGCTCTGCCTGCAAGGATCAGCACCCCGGCTGGGCAGTGGCACAGGGAGCTGTACCACAGCTCCATGCCTACGCATGTGCACATCTGCACATCTCGCACGGCCAGTGCAACAGCTGGACACTGGGCCCTATAGAAGCTGTAATGTGCTGGAGATGGGCTTATCCCCCACACTGCTGCACTGGCAGTTTTTAGCCCAGAGTGTTAAAAATTATATGGGAAATGCACTTTTATCAGTTTCAGATAAGCCACAAAACTTCTTTTAACTCTTATTTTCCCTGCTCTGAGGGAAACTATTCTTCAGAAATAACAGAATAGCAGGGGAGTTCTTCAAATTACTGAAATTAAAATGTGGTACTTGCTTTCCTGAGATCACGCTTTTGGCTGGAGAAGGGCAAAGAATGTGTCTACCCATCCAAAGTCCTCAGAAAACTACACCTGGTAGTAGGAGTAAAAATTGAGAGATTTGTAGGAAAAAAAAAAAGAGAAGCAGATCATTGAGATTTAAAAACAATGGGATCATTATTGAGCATCTCTAGGCTTTAAAAATCTCTTCCCACTCTAACATCTGTACAATGTTTCAGTTACCTCTAAAGTCACAGAGTAGATAAGACTGTTGCTATACTTGTGAATTTTCACATATTTTGGTTCTGGATTTTTGGTGTGCTTTTAAATTTAAATCACAGGGATTTTACCTGATCAACTTGTAAAAACAGTGAAGAAAAAAACCTCCACTAATTAGTGTATTGCTAAATAGGATCTAAAGCATTTTGCAAAGTGCCAAATGTTTAAAGTTTTACAAAATCATAATGAGGTACGCTATTATCTCTGCTGCTACCCATACAAGTTGAAACAAATCCCAAGCTTAAATATATAAAGTTCCTGTTACAGATAATCTCTGCAGGGGATGTGTTGCTGGTATTTTGTTGTACTCCTAACTTGGAGTACAGATAGGTTAGATTAGATAATTTGCTTTTTACCTATCTTCTCACAGTCTGTTATTGCTATTGAAAGAGATCCACCTTACTGAATATCGGTGAACCATCAACTCAAAGGGACGGGTCTGGGAAAGTATTTTGCTTGCCACGTATAAAAGAATCGAGAAGCTGCTTTTCTTATTATGAAAATGTGACTCCAACCCAGATTTAAAGAAAATGATCTTGTAGGAAGATCTCTGTGAATGCAGGCATTTAACAGCTGCCGTGCTGTCACTTGTGGCTGCCAGACGTCCAAAGACGGGTCACTGGCGGGAGTTCATGGTTCTAATTCCTTCCCCAGACAATCCCCTTCCTTCACTGTGGCTCATGGCTGACCCACAGCACAGGGGTGTCTTGGGAAATGGGTGATGCGGGCAACGCAGGCTGCGTGTACAAATTCCATCATTGGTCATGACTGTCTGTGGTGGGCTCCTCTTGCCAGAGCTGATAGATTTTGAGATGGAGCATCTCAAACTCTTCCAAATCACTGCAAGTTTCGTTTCGTTCACCCAGCTGGGTTGATTGGGTGACGCAGAACCTGCAATCCCACTTTTCATCTTGATAACTAGAAGCTTTTCCAAAGGTTAGCTGCTCCGGGTTAGTAATCCTCTCTGAGGTAAGGCGTGAGGTGTGTGGGAACCACCTCTGCTCCCTGCCCTTGCCACAGACTGAGCTGTGAAAGGGCTGTGGCTGCGAAAGAACTCACTGGGAGCAGCAGCGAAACTGAAGGGGCAAAGCACAACTACCCGGGCCCCGATTTGAGGAGAAGCTGCTGCTCCAGACCTGCAGCTCCACAGAGTGCCTGAAAAGAGAACAAAATAGGGGCATGAAAAAGGAGGGGGAAGGATTGATATGTTATCAGGGAAGGACAATAATTTCATTGAAGAAAAACAGGTGGAAAGAATGAGAGACATAAACACTTTGCAGTCACCTTCCTTGTAGTGAAGTTCCTTACCAGCAGGATTTAAAACCAGTGCCTCTTATCAGAGCTCCCCTGTTTGTGCCTTTTAACTAAAATAAATACTTTTTTTTTACTTGATGTAATGCGGTTTAAGTGAAAGTTGCGGACAGTGCGACGAGAGATGTCGCAGAGGGAGAAAGAAAACACAAACTTATCCCGACACTTCGGCAGCTCGGGCACATGTGAAGGCGCATCGTGGGTTTGCCACTGACTCTGAAGGAGTCGTGAGGCAGAAATACGGGCGGCTGCCTTTTTGGGGGTGGGGTGATTGGTTTCGGGGCTTGGGGGGGACCCTGCCTGGGACAGCCACCGCGGCTCCTGGGGGAGACCGGGCCGGGCTCTGGTGCCATCTCCCTTTCCCCTTGTGCTCCCCCGTCCCCCGTTCCCGCTGTCCCAATTTGTCCCTCTTTCCCCTTATCCCACTGTCCCCTCTTGTCCTGCTGTCCCCCCTTTCCCGCTGTCCCTCTTTCCCCGTTATCCCGCTGTCCTCCCTTGTCCTGCTGTCCCCTTGTCCCCCCTTGTCCCTCGTCCCCCGTCATCCTCCCCTTGTCCCTCCCCGTCCCCCATTATCCCGCTATTCCCCCCGTGTCCCCTCCTCTTCCCCCCGTCCCCCGTTATCCCGCTGTCCCCCCTT
>WBMV01009291.1:280822-460516 GCA_013396655.1 Campylorhamphus procurvoides | reverse complement strand
GGCCAGCGGGGAGTACTGCCACGGGTGGATGGACGGGCAGGGCGGCTGGCGCGACGGCTTCCAGTGCCCCGAGCGCTTCGACGGCGGCGACGCCACGATCTGCTGCGGCAGCTGCGCCCTGCGGTACTGCTGCTCCAGCGCCGAGGCGCGGCTCGACCAGGGCGTGTGCGACAACGACCGGCGGCAGGGCGGCGGCGAGCAGGGCCGCCCCGGCAAGGACGGCCCCGACGGCGCGGCAGGTGAGGCGGCACCGGACAGCGGTGGCACCCCCGAGGGGCTCGGCGGGACTCGCCGCGGGTTTGCGGCCAACTTCTTGCCCGCCCCTTCCCACCACCACACCGCCTTTGTGGTCGCCTCCGTCGAGTCGTGGGGCAGGTGGGGCCGGCCAGGCTGCTGCATGGGGAGAGGTGCCCGAGCTGAATGAGGGTCTGCCTCTGCCCGCCCTTGCTGTTGGGAATCCCAGCCACGTCTCCACGTTAGAGCAGGTGACATCCCCCTCTCCGGCTCGGCCCGGCGCTGCTCTTGGAACGGGCTCCTCAGCCCCGGCTGTGCTCCCCGTTCAAAAGAGAAGGGGAAAAAAACGAGACAGCCGCTAGGAGCAAAAGAGCAAAAGTAACAGGATATTTCAAAAGGACTCTGGCTGGTCCCCACTGTAATTGTGTATGTTCTTCCAGCTCAGATATCCTCACTTAGGACTGGTTTTACAAGATTGAATTTCAAGGCTCAACTCAAGTCTTTCTACTGCTGTTTAAAAAAGCCCCGGTGGCTCCCCAGCACCCTTGCTGCCATCCACACACGCTGAGCGCATGAGAAGTAGCCTGAAGTGATGTTATAATTAGGACAGATTCACTCTTGGAAAACTTGTGCCTTACAGTCTGTAGCAAGTGCGTGCACCTGCTCAAGAGCCGCTGCAGCACTGAGCACAGAAAGGGAGATGATGTTTTTGCAGCCTTTTGTTTAAAAGTGATAAAATGATGGAAGAAACGTGGTCTCTCAGTTATAACTTGGTCTGTGCATTCAGCTGTGCAAGGAGGTATTCTGACTTTAGCAGACAGATAAGCTCCCTTTGCAGTTCTGAGAACAAGGCATTTTTTAAAAATTAGTATTTACTGCTCAGCAGGTTTGGGAGCTGTTGCCCTGCACTGGCACTCTTAACTTGCATGTCATTAGCAGTGGATGCCTTAGGAGGGTCAGACGGGGTCAAGCAGGGGTCTACAGCCCTGCCTGAGTCTTGGGGCTGCCAGGTTTTGGTGGAAATGATGAAGTCCAGGCACACTGTTGGGAGCATTCACAAGCACCGAAGGGAGGCATCTCTTCTTTGTTATTCCCAGGTATATCCATGGGGATTTCTAGCTGAGGAAGAGATAGCAGCATTTTCCCTGGGAGTGCATAAGTCCCTGGAGCCGAGGTCCTTCTAAGGACGGTGTTTGCCATGCTTGGTGGCTCCTGACCCCACCGATGAAGCATCACCCTTACCTTCTGCTCCCACCCCTTGCCCACCCTCACTCCTCCTGCCCTGCTGTCCTTTCAGTAAGCCTCACAAGGAATAATGCTGCCCCTCTGTCTGCTCTGTGGTTTCTCCCTAAACCCAGGGCTGAAATGCAGAGCAAGTGGACACTCGTTCCCAGGGCTGTGGGATGTCAGAGCCCCTGTGACTGCCTGGCTGCCTTCCTGCCCTGGCAGGATAACAACAGCCAGACAGGGGTGGTGATGGGGAGGGATGTGATGCAGCACCAGCGTTTGACTGCCCTGTGCTCCTGAGCCCTCAGCAGGGATCCTGCCCTCAAAGTATCTCCGTAAGGCATTGTTCAAACCCAGCTCTATCTTGCCTGATTCTTCTGGTAGGGCATATTGGAGACATGATCTGGTGGAGCAGTGGTTGATGTGCACTAGACCACCATCACCAGGAGTGAGCTGTCCTCCCTCAAGGAGTGAGCTGTGGGCTTTTCTCTCTGCTAATAACTTTAAAGGTGCTTTTGGAAACTTAAGCCATTGGTTTTAGCAGCCCTTTTCATCATTCTGTTGTAAAATGGTTGGCTGCACACACAGCTGTTAGTGCTTGCCCTGCATTGACCTGTGCTGGAGGAGGTGGGCTCAGCTTGGGTGAGGGGGGGACTTCTGCCAGAGCTGCTGAGGTTTGTCCTTGGCCTCCAGTGACAATGTTTTCTTTGCTGTTGCAGTGCCCATCTACGTGCCATTCCTTATCGTTGGATCCGTATTTGTTGCCTTCATCATCCTGGGGTCACTGGTGGCAGCTTGCTGTTGCAGATGCCTGCGGCCCAAGCAGGAGCCCCAGCAGAGCCGAGCCCCTGGGGGCACCCGCCTGATGGAGACGATCCCCATGATCCCAAGTGCCAGCACCTCCCGGGGCTCCTCCTCTCGCCAGTCGAGCACGGCTGCCAGCTCCAGCTCCAGCGCCAACTCCGGGGCCAGAGCCCCACCGACCAGGTCCCAGACTAACTGCTGTTTGCCAGAAGGGACCATGAATAATGTCTATGTCAACATGCCGACGAACTTCTCGGTGCTCAACTGCCAGCAGGCCACCCAGATCGTGCCACACCAAGGGCAGTACCTGCACCCCCAGTACGTGGGCTATGCTGTGCAGCACGACGCGATGCCGCTGACCCCGGTGCCCCCGTTCCTGGACAGTTTGCAGAGTGGCTACAGGCAGATCCAGTCTCCCTTCCCACACACCAACAGCGAACAGAAGATGTACCCAGCTGTGACTGTGTAGCGCTGACGCCTTCCTCCCCCTCCCCGCACAGCAGATTTTGATACCTAAACTGAACGGAGGAGAAATACTTGCTTGGAATGGAGCTCCCAGAACATCACTTGTAAATAATTTTGAAAGGCTCATGCATGTCAGACAGTGTTTATAAACCATTTATTTTCATCGGGGTCTGTTGCCAGAAACTGTAAGGATGATATCTCGGAATTAACGTTGCCAGATACGCTCTCATTCCAGTGCGTGATTTATGGTGGCGAAGGATTACCCTGAAAATGCATATGTATTTCAGATTACTGTACTTGAGAGATAAATGTCGGAGCCGCTAAGTGCCCTTCAGGTATGACATGGTCAGAAGTATTTGCCTAATTAATTCGTAGAAAGAGTTTTGTTACACTGCACAAGACTGAAGTATTTAAGAAACCTCTCTTCTCCTCTCCCAGCTCCTTAGTGACATTTCCTGATGCTTCACAGACAATCACAACCAAGAGCCAAACAGTGCAATCCCTGCGTGCTGGGTGCCAGTACCAGCCTCCATGGCTTCTTACACACACCTGGTTTGGGGTGAAATGCCACAGGAGGCTTGGCCTTGCAAAGACCAGTTTTCCTTGTCCCTGATATTTATGTAGGAATTAGAAGAGTGAATTATTCGTCTCTTCTTCCAGTGCACTTCAAACCCTTCTTGATTTGGTTTTGTCTGAAGATCAGGACCCAGTAGTGGTTTGCACAGACTTTATCCTTGTGGACATTTTACTAAAAACAGGGTACGAAGTGCTTGCTCTTCATGACACTCAACGAAGCTTTTGGTACAGCTGGCAGTGTCTGAGCTGACACTGCCTTCACAGGGAAAGGTTGCACTGCAATTCCAAACACGCCTGATTTAACCTCACTTCTCATGAAACAGTAAACCCGTGTGAATACACATGAAGTTGTCAGCTCCAAGCCCTGCTTGCAACTGAGTCTGCCTGTAGGAAAATGGAGTTTGCCCCACTCCCCTGCCAGCCCATCCCGAATCCCCCTGCCCTCCCCTGTGGGAGCAGGGGAGTGTCACACAGAACTGCCCTGGCTGGGATACAGTAGGGCTGGCGGAGCTTTGAAACCCATCCTCTTTCCTTTACCTGTGGGATAGGGGATTAGGAAGGCACAGCTGTATTTAAAAATAAGAAAAAAGGCCTAACCAAAGGACAACGGTGCTTGTGGTGCTGCGGGAGTCAGGAAGGTGGTGAGGTGTGGACGGGGGGGATGGTGTACCCTGGAGCTGCTGGCGCCGTCTGGCTTTGCTTCAGCTGGAGAAAACACCTCTCCAGGTCAAAAGGAAACAGCGTGCTGGGAGTAATCAGATCGTGCTAATTGTAGTATATCGGCCCAGATGTAGCAAACTAAGGCTGGTTTTGTCTCTTTAAAAGGCATAGTCTCAGCATTTCCATCCATTTGTTCTTCAGCCAAAACACTGCTATAGAAGACAGGCGTTAAACAAAAAACCCAGGCAATTACTGTAACCAGAGCAGAGATTACAAAAAGTTTCTTATTGTCTGATACTGTACCAATATGTAGCAATAACTGTGACACTACTATTTTCTGTATGTCTGTTTTTAAATGACGCATGATGTGCAGACGCATTGCCAAATCCAATGGTTTACTCATGAACATGCCACACACAGGCAGTCTGCAGCGGGCAGAAATGGTTTGGCCACTGACATGGGGCAATGAATAGGTAATTTATCCCAGATCTGTTGTTCCTGGCTGCGATCGGCCAGTCAGCGTGTGCAGGACCTGGACAGAAAGATTGGCTTACAGGACCTGGCTTCCCCTCCAGCCAGGGCGTCTGTGGGAAGGCAGCGTCCTGCTCCTGGAGGTGTCAGTGCCTGCCCTGCCCTGCTCTGCCTGCACAGTTTGGGGCTTGGGGATCTTCAAGGTGGTGGGTGCACCAGGGTTGGGTGCTGCCCAGCTTTTGAAGGACCCACTGTGCAGTCTGGTCCCCCCAGGATTTAGGTTTCTGCATGCCCACATCACAGCGTGGTCACGCTGGCCTTCCCGAGCTGAGCTGGCATCAGGCACAGGGGCAGCTGCTGGTGGCTTCAGAAGGACCTGGAGGTGCCTGGCCCAGGTGACACCTGGCCTGTTACATCGTGGTCAGACAAGCAGCTCATCCCTGTGGTCGTGAGGTTTCCCAGCTGTGAACCAAATCAGCTCCCCTGCCACCATGCACGCACTGCCTGCCTTGCACAGGCCCTGGCAAGGACACCTCCTCTGACCTATGAAATTCAGGTGAATCTTTGTATATTGTTTACTTGTTTTAAAAAAAAAAAAAAAGAAAAAAAAAGAGAAAAGAATAAGTTAAATTTAAGTCTGTAGAAATTAATTTACAACTGAAGGCGAGAAACCTGAGTTGTAATAGAAGGAATTTTGTGAGATGTGGTGATTTTTTTAATGTCATGTACAATAATGTAAAACCAATGTTACCATTTGATATAGCTTTCAAATCTCTGAAAGAGCACTTGCTTTAAAGTGTTTCTTACAAATGAAGAAAAAAGCCCCCTTTGTTTCTTAATAAATACTTTATGGTGTGACTTTAGTTTTGTTTGCTTTGTCATAGGCTTTTTTCCTTCAGTTAATAATTTACTTTCTTCTGTCTACAAAAGCACATCTGACCAGCCCACTTTTCTAGACTCTGGCAAAAAGCAAAGTTTGGACTTTTTGCTGTGGTTTTAAAGAATAACAGTAAACCCAACAACTTACTTACATGGCTGAACATGGTGCCCCAGTGGAGTGTGTTTGGAGAGAAGGGGAGCAGGGAGATGGCATCTGAGCATCAGGTGAGATAGGGGCTCCTCACATCCCAGTGGCCCCAGGGCTGGTTGAGAAGCAGCAGTGGGAGCAGGGTGGGCCAGAGCCCATGAGCCTCTCAGGTTCCCCATTTCAAAATAATGCCAAATGCCCCACAGCAAATAGCATTTTCTGTGGGTTTTGGTTTCAGTAGGATTCACAGTCACCAGCTGAGCATTCTGAATGTATAACTCTATAAGAGGTTCCCCCCGCCCTCTGCGTGGGGACCCTTGATTGAGCAACCTTCTGTTGTGCCAGGGGACATAATGCAAGCCACTTTGGTTTTCTGGTGTTTGCTCCCTCCTGCTGCTGGTGATGCTGGTCATGCCAGCACTGCACTGTGGGGGCAGGCAGATGGCTGGGGGAGCCAAGAGGGCATGGATAGAAAATTGGGTCTTTGTCAGATCTGCATGTTTATAACTCAAACAAATAAGAAAGAACAATCAGGTGGAAAAAAGTAGCCTTGGCCAGGCTGTACACAGCACATCCCAAAATGCCACTGTTTCCTGGCATCTGGGAGAGGTGAGGGAGCACGGCTGGAAGCAGAAAGCTGGCAGGGAAGGAGGGGGTCAGCCATGGCTTGGAGCAGATTTGCTGAGGTGACAAGCACTGTGCAGCAGAAGAGGCCAACAGTTTGTGTCAAAGATTTTTCTTGTGTTTTTATGTGGGTTCTCTTCCCACTTGGCAGTTTTTTTTCCCTTGGCCAAGAGAGCTGAGTTTTTCCTGCTGCATGAGGTGACTATGGATGATATGGGGAAAGAGATTGTGGAAACTTGCTGATAAGCTCTGAACAAGCACAAGTGGTGGTTAAGAAAGATGCATTTACTTACTTTTTATAGGTTAGAGTGCCAGTTGAGACCAAGGACTCTTGGGTTGCAGCTCAGAAGGAACAGTCCACATGCAACAGAGGAACTGGAAAACCCTCCGGCAGCTGCTGCTTAGCACTGGGCCGTGGCAGTCCAGGGCTGGGCTTCAACCCAGGGACCAGGATGAGCACAGCAGCTCTCAGCTCCTACCAAAGAATGTGCAGCTGCTCTGCAGGAGAGACAGTTTCCCTCTTTTCTTTAAAAGGCAAGAGCCTAAAATGTGAGGATTAAAAAATCCTAAACCTGCTGCATGGCCCTTAAATGCATTTTTGGCCTTATATTGCTCGAAGAAGGGACGGAAACACTCCTGCCATCTTTTCACCCATCTTGCAACCCTAGCTGAGTGCTCTTCATACCAGGTCACACAGCTTGGTGCGAGATGATGTATGGCTCAGGAAACCCACCCCGAGAAGCTGTCCACCTTTCTCCTTGCTCAATTTCATCCCATTACTCAGTCCTATCTTCCCAGACTGCCCTAAACATTCCTCTTCTTTTTCCCTGCTGTTTACACCCCTTAAATTTATGTTCTCACTCACTTGCAGTTTGAAGTGTATGGTGTCCTGTTTCCATGCCTGTTTCTCAATACATTGCTCCTTATTTAAGGCACTGAAGGGCTCAGTCATGTGCTGTGCCAGAGATGGTGTGTGTGGTAAGCAGCAGTGATGGTGGGGAGAAGCCAGCAGATCCCACACAGGCTGGGCGGGTGCTGGTGTGCCCAGAGCACACACCAACATGCTGGTGTTGTCCTTCACAAGGGGACCCCTGGGCACAGCTGTGCCCCCGAGGTGGCCAGAGGCAATCCCATCGGGCTTGGCCAGCGCTGACCCACAGTGCCCAAACCACTGAGCCGTGCAGGGAACATCAGGAAATCATCACTAGGGACATGACCCCCTCACAACACACATGTGGAGAACCACTTTGAAATGTCTTACCTATTACCTGGGCACGCTCAGAGGACAAAGCCCATCAGCAGGGGGTTTTCCTGCCCCCGTACAGCTTTTACCATCCATGGACATGGGTTTTGTGCAATTAGAGGCCATTACTTACATCTCACCCATAATGCCCACAGGAGAGCAAACTGGGGCGCAGGTCTCAGCTCAACACATAAACCTCAGCACCTCCCTTTCAAAATATCTCATTGCTGTTCACTTTTGGTCCTGCCAGAGCTCTTTTTCTCCCTCCAGATTTTCTGTTTTTCCGCTCTTTTCCTCCCCCTGAAGTTATTACTAAATATTATTCCCCATATGGATTCCCTTGTATTTTTCCAAGCTGAATCTCATTTTATTGTTTCCTCCTCATATTTCCTGCTTCTCTGTAGGTCTCTTTGTAATTTTTCTCTGTCCTCAGTGGGGCTTGCAGCATTTTCCTGCCCAGGATCACTTGCAAATGGACTGAACAAATCACATAAGCTTGTGCCGTCTTTCCCCCCCTTCCCCATCTACACTGAATGGAGCTGGTTCCATGAGACCTGGCTCGCAGTGTCCCCTGTCCTGTAGCAGAACATTTGATCCCTGTGACAGTATTTCTGTGTAACCTGAGCAGGCAGGTAACACCAACCACTTGTGCTGTAGCACCCCTGTGCTGTGGCCTCCTGTGCCTCAGCAGGGGGGACACAGCCATCGTGCTGGACCATGTGGCACAAAATACACGTGTGAGCTTCCCCAGTGGGAAGGCCTCACATGAGCCAACATTTCAGTGTGGCTGCTTTGCACCAGCCAAACACCAAATAGTGTTGGCCCATCTGCAGCAAGCCCTGGAGGTGAGGTTGGCATGGGTGATGTCTTGGGGTGTGCGAGTGCCCCCATCTCTGGGGCAGGACCCAGTCCCAGACACAGCTTCCCCCAACCCTGGGAAGCCTTTACAGCCCTGACATAGGGCTGGCTTTTCTCTCCCTTCTGCAGAGATCTCCCTTCCCATGCTGACACTTTACTGGTCTTGTGATTTGCCCCACAAAGATGCTGTCCTAATTGCTTGGCTTCATTTGTCTTTTGTGTCTGGAAAATCTCAGCACACTGACCTGACCCCAGGCCTTTGTCACTTCACTTGTGACCCTGCACCTCTCACCCTCTCCAGCTTCACCATGTTGCTTGTTTACAATGCTTTCCTCGGCCCTCATGTCATGTTCATCTCCTGCTTGCCCCCACGCCTGCCCTGTGCCCTACAGGGAGCTGGGCATTGCACTGTTGAGCCAGACCTCTTGTGGGGGCAGCTGCACTGGATGGGGACATCTGGGGCATCTCCTTAGTGAGCAGAGGCACAGCTTTGTTAGGAAAATACCTGCCCACTTAACATCAAAGGTGATGCCTTCCAAACAGCAAGAGCAAGGCAGCAGACATTCTGCTGGGCATGGCTGAAAAGCTGCTAGGTGTGTCAGAGGCTGACTGTCCTCTTACTCCCTGATCTTCATTAGAAGAGGAGAGAGAGACCTCTCTGGAGTGCCTCCAGCATTGCACTGGTCACTGGCTTTGTCAAAAGAAAGTTAGCTGACTTTTTTTTAATATTAATTCATTTTGGTGGTTATTTCTGATGAGATGAAACCAGGCAGGTAACAACTCAAACAGTTACCTTCCGCCCTGTGCAAGGCCCAGCAGGTACATGCAGCTCACTGAGGACTCGTATTGTCTTCTGTTTGCATTGCTGACAGCACATCAGGAAATACAAAAGAAAACTCACCTTAAACCTTGAAATCTTGTCTGCCATTGCAGCCTGTTTTTACACACTTTGCAGGTTTATAATAGCAAAAATAGATTCCAAATATTCAAGAAAGAACAGCAATAACATCCTTTCTGCTAAATGTGACAATTCTTCACTTTCAGGTAAGCAGTTCCTTGTCAGTTGCTGTCAGTCCTTCAGAAAACCTCCAGCAAAGTCAAGGCAAGCAATGATACATCAAGCTGAAAAATGTTGTTTAATTCAAAAGATGAGTTGTTTTCCATCAGGCCTTCCTTGTGTTTAATGCTGAACCAGCTCAGGGTGTGACCCACCCTGGTTTGTCTTTGTAGGTTAACTTGAAAACAAAAAAGTAATAAGGCACTACTTCAGTGCCTATCAATGCTGTTAAACAAGGCAAGTGAATATTGTGTCAGGCAGCTGTAATAATGCAGCAAGAAAATAAAATTACTTGTCTATCTCCCTTCCGAGATACTGAGCAGCTTCACAGAATCACAAAAAAAATGAGTTGGAAAGAACCTTAGAGATCCTCTAGTTCCAAGTTCCTGCCATGGGCAGGGACACCTTTCACTAGAGGCTCAGAGCCCCATCCAGTCTGGCCTTGCACACTTCCAGGAATGGAGCAATCAGGTTTCCTTCAACCAGGTTTAGAAAGAGTTTTGAAAGCTTACAGGGACAAGCTGGCAGAGTGTTTGATGCTGCTGGGCGCAGAGCTGAGCTTAGCTAGGCCACAAACTTCCTGCAGCTTGATGATGCTGGGGTCACTCACACCAGTTACAGGACAAGACGAGGATGTCAGTGTATTGTGCAGTCTCTGCTATGATTTATTACCCAAATGGTAAATATTGGCTTATGCAGCTGCTAATTCCCTCAATATTTGCTTCTGAGAGACAGAATCCTATTGACTTCACACATCAGACAGCCTATGTGTGATTGTAAATGTCTCGTTATGAGAGGGGAAAATGACTCTCAGTTTACATCTGTGCAAACCAAAAGCAACTGCTGTTGAGCTACTGTGCAGTCAGAATCTGCTCTCAGTTTAAAAGCTAAAGTGCTACCTTCACTTCATAGGGATAAATACATGCAGTCATTATACAGGATTTAATTAACACGTACGGTAAAGGTGTGCAGCTCAAGCTCTGATACCAGGCACATCTAAATGAGCTGACACGAAGATCACAGACTAAGGCTTGCACTAGTGTGCTTGCAAGCAGTACTTTCCATAGTGTGGAGAAAGGAAGGAGCAAGATGGATCAGCACAGTTACAAAACCAGTGCACTGTACAAACCCAAAACACAGTCCCTTTCTTCCAGTCTTTTTCTCCTGAGGGACTGGGGTGTGCTCCTGCTGCCTGGACTGGTTACCAGCAAGTACCAGCAGCTCCACAAGACCAACAAACCAGTCTTGGTTTATTGTGACAACTGTGCAGGACATTTGTTATCAGGCTATAGGTCAGCGCCAGCTGAGCCATCAGACAAGGTGAGTATGAGAGCTGAGGCTCACAGATTCTTCACTGCAGGATTTAAGTGACAAACTGCCCTGAAAGCCTGCAGCTTCATCACTCGAGGGCCTGCCTTATGTGACCCAGAAAGCTCAGTGTCCCCATTGCTCTGACATGGCACCCTCACACCTAATACCAAGGGAATTGCAGAGGGGAACTGGGACCATCTCTTTGGCCATCACTCAACCATCCATCAAATCAGTCATGGCATGAAAAAAGCAAAATGAGCTCCCTCCTATCAAGCTTCCTCATGGTGAGTGTCCTGGCTGAGCGTGCCCACCACAGCAAGGTCTCACTAGCATTGTTCACTGTTTCCTCACCTGGGACACAGCTCACTCTCCATCTGCCCTGGAACTCCTCACTTAGTAGGGACAGCCAAGAACCAGCAGTGCCTTTCAGTGATGTTTCAAGCCTTGTTTCTCCACAGCCATGTATTTCTGCTGAGGAGGAAGCAGGGTGAAACTCACTGCTCCTTATAGGTTTCTGAGGACCTGCTGCACCCCAAATGCTGGGGGAACTCAAGAGGCACAGGGCTGTTCTGAAGGGAGGGCTGGTGCTTGGTGCCGAGTACTGCCACAGCAGTGCTCACAAAAAGGGATTAGGTTTCTTAAATCTTCTTGCTTAACGTTCCTCAACTGGACCTTTCTCAGTTACACTTTTATTTTTTAATGCTCTCATTTCAGACTTGAGCATTCATCTATGGGTTTAGGGACTTTGATTCTCCTTTGGTCTGCTATGAGGCACCTAAGACCACTGAACAGACTTAGCAGCTGCTCTGGCAAGTATTTGGCTCTGGGACATGAGCACTAAACTTTCTCACCATTTTGCCTGTCAACCTGTTAGAGGGAAAATCTCTGAGGTGATTAGTCAACTAATATATCTAATAAAGGGTTTAGGGAGCAATCCATTATATTTAACAGTTGTGAGAATCATTTCCCTTTCCGTGTGCCATACAAGAGACAACAGTGCAGGGAGCAGTTGGCTAAGCATCAAATTCTCCCAACCACCAACCAAATAAACTTAAATAAGCTTTATCATCAATTTTACTTTGGCATAATTGATTGCCCAGATGTGTGAGGAGCTTTCACATACAGCACAGTCCCTGCTGCTACATCCTTGCAGGCTGGACTGCTCTGCGGAGGCCCAGGGAAGGAGCAGGCATTTACTGCAGCACAACAGGGATACACAAGGAGTTCATCGCTCTCTCTATTTCTCTGCAAAGGAAAAACAGATACTAGTTCTGGCTTTTGGGGTAGAAGTGTTTTGAAATATGCTCAAGCAATGACTTGGAAATGGAAGAAGAGAGATTTGGTTCACACCTTCTTTTTGATTCCTAATTTAAAAAAAAATCAGAAATAATTTGTTTCAAAAAAGTCTATGCTCTTAAAAGTGTTTCTGTCGGCAATATATAAGGAAAAAACCCCTATTCATCAAGTTATAGCACTCTTAAGGAGGGAAAGTTTTAGCCAGACTATATATAAATATGCATTTTACTCCTGATAAAATCTGTTTAACGCAAGCATCTAATAATATTTGGACAAAAAGATCTCTGTTAAAGCTCATACTTTCTGTCAGGGATCTTATACTGCATGCTCCCTATGGTCACCAAAAATCAGGTAAGCCCAACCTTTCCCACCAATTTATCTTCAGCTGTAACTTGCATTACCCCACCTGAGTCTGTGCATGTTGGCTTTGTTCAGGAGGGTGATGCTGTGCCTTAAGCTGGCTGTGCCCTGAGGTCTTACAACGCAGGCTCACCCAGCTGAACTGCTGAGGCTCTCCAGGGTGCCAACCCTGCAGGTTCCCAGCAGATCCAGCATAAGGGAGTATTTCTTCATAGCTCACTATGAAAATATATTTGTTAAATGGAAAGAATATATTGCAGTAGAGAGGATCACAGCACTTGTCCCCTGGAGCATATGGAGACAACACTACTGGGGACATGCGAGCCTTTGTGTGGTGCTTCATGCTATCAGTCTTGCTTGAGGCAAGTGAGCTTGAGAGTTCCTTCTCCAGGTATGGCAGCACAAGCGAGCTCAGCAGCATCAGCCAGGCACCATCAGCAGATGTGATATTCCTGAGCAGGCAGAAGCAGGAGGGATCCTCCCCCTGTGCACAGGATAGCCTGGGGGGAAGCATCTGCCACAGTCTTGCCTCACCTCACATCATCAGACCATGTTCCCCTCTCAAACACAAGAGCATGCAAGCACAGTATTAAAAAAAGCCTCTTGCAAACTCAGCTGCAAGTAAGCAGGCAAAAGAAGTTTTAGGCCTTAATTTTCCCCTGCTGTGTCTACATGACTTAGCTGGGACAAAAGACGTACAAGATTTATTTTGGTGAAGGCTTGGTGAGATCAGGTATATCATTTGTAGGAGAATCTCTCTCCATCTAGCTTACATGAGATGGTTTTCCCCCTGGAGACACTGTTTAAATACCACATACCTGCTGTAAATTCACCAGTACCATTCTTATTTTGCCATAGTAGCCTTGTGTTTGGGGCTTGATTTGAGACCCATTAAAGGAACTCAAGCCTTGTCCTTGGCACTAACAAGCAGGCCCTTAAAACACAGCCAAAAGGCCATGAAAAAATCAAAATAATCCATTCACCAGCTTTTCAGGATAAATCTCAAATGCATTTAACATTGAACTTTTGCTGCAAAGCTTGTGGGGGGATAAAACAAACAAGCCTCGGTCGATTGGGTTGCTTTAATAAAAGGTTTATTGGAAATATTTTTTTGCAGACATACAACAGTCAACAATGCTGTTCAAAGCTACAAATTGTCTAAGTTTTCTGAGCCTTCTAAAAATACAAGTAAATGACCTTCATTTGTATTCAGTCTGGGAGGGAAACAAACTCCACTGTAATGCGATGCTGTATTTAAACTACCAGAGGACATTAATAGGACCTGAAAATGGTAACACTTCTAGAGGAAAAAACCCACACACCACTGCTGCTCTGCTGGGAGCCAATTAAACATCCCCCCACAGCATCACTCCTCTCTGCATATCCAGATTAAAACGTCCCCATCTGAAACAATATTTAAGCAATTCGAGTACAGATATGACAGACAAGCGGGCACATGACTTGGCTCGCTGATGAAAAAGATGCTGTTAAAGATCCTGTCACTCAAGACGCTGAATATTTGACCTCCCAGTGCAATGGGCTGCACTTTGGGGGCAGAAGGAGGGACAGGGGGAGGTTTTCAAGACAGGCAGTTCTTCCAACACACACGTGCACACAGTTCCAGAGGGCTTGGCTGCCTCATTGCTTTATATCTGGAGCCCTTTTTTTTTAAAAAAAAAAAAAAGAGTTGAGAAACAACTTTGAGCAACTTTCCAGTCTATGAGGTGTTGACGTTAAGAACAGCAAGTACCCTCATTCCCTTCGTGAATCAAAGTGTCAACCAGAAGGGCAAAGGAGAGCATATGCACTATCTGGTAAACTCCCATATTTTCTAAGAAACCCTGCAGATGTTTTGAAACTGATTAATTTATGCCAAGATGACATCTGGAACATCTTCGCAGGGAAGCCACCCAGTAAGGTAGTTAGACTTTAAAACAATCATGCCTTTCTGTTAATGTTGGCTTTTTCCCTTGGCTTCATCACTCCACAATTACAAGGGCGCTGACCTTCGAGCTATGCATAGTGACAGTTTGGCAATACATTAGACTTTTTGTCATCATTAGACCTCTCTGTGACTGCCCAGAACGGGGCTTGCCCACACACAATTTGTCATTTACTCACTTCTACTTCTCTTTAGTAGCTACAGAGATGCTGAGAGAGAACGAACCCCTCAGGGCAAACTCCAGGAGAATTTGTCTCACCTTCTTCATGCACAAAGGCAGGCTTTGGACAAACACCAGTACTCAGCTGCTTTACCTTCTGTCCACACCACAAATGAATCCAGGCCACAAATCCAAACGAAACAACTTTCTGGCTTCACACTCTATCACAAAAAGATCCAGGCCCCCAGATTAACAAGACCCTGCACAAGCCCAAGGGACAGGAACCTGCCCAGGAGCAACACTTAAGGAGTCCCATTAACTCTCCATGATGGATTCTCAGTCAGAACTGAAATAATTTCAGTGCTCAGTTCTGGTAGGTCCAGGAGGCAAACAGTAGTCAGGAAACAATTTAGCAATCTGTCATAACGCAGGAAAAAACCCACTAGAGCCAAAGTACGCTAAGCAGGGGGCACTTCTGGCAGGGACATATTTCCTTTCTCTAAGCCCAGGACTCAGCTTGGTACCAGGGAAACTCAGCTTCAGAACCTAACAACAGCACTTCAACTCATAACTCAGCTCTCCTCCTCCCTTCCCACAGCCGCAGGAAGGAACCGAAGAAGGAAGCTCTTCAGGGTAGCCCGAGGAATCCCTCCCTTCCCTAACCTCTCAAAGCAGCAGTGGTCTTGGCCAAGATATTCTGTTTCCCAGTCCCTTCACTGCTCCAGACAGCCCATCCGAGAGCACATTCCCGGCCAGATAAATTCAGTCAGGCTGTCTGGGCTTTCTGCAGGTCACCGAGAAGCAATCACTTTTGGGATTCACTTGTGAGGCCAAGCAGCACAGAGAACTTTCTGGTTTTCATTTGCCAACAAAGCTCAAAGCCTCCGTTAATCTTAGTGCTACATATGGAAGAGGTACAGAAGGAGTTATTCTCTGCACCCATATGGATTTATTTTGATGTCACCTAATGTACTGACCTGTCCTGTGGCCTCCTCCAGACACACTGCTCTGGTCACAGATGCTGAGAGGTGATGAAGGCTCTCTTGGGTGTCTATAGGATACTGAAGGTGAGAGATCTGAGCTCTTTCTCTCCTGGAGTCAGTCTGTTCTGAGAAGTCAGTATGAGCAATATTCTAAGACTAGGGAAAATAATATGGGAATAGGGCTGTATTAACTTTGTAATCAAGCCTAGGAGACTTGCCCCGATCCCACAGAGGACAAGAAAGGTCTAAACTGAGCACCTCTTGTACACCTCTATACACAGCATGGAGGGAGAGTTATGAGTTATGGCTAGGAACTACACTTGGATTTGCATTCAAACCTCTCCTCGTCTGGACAGGCATTTTGGCTGTGCCTCTAAGGGCTGCCTTTGGGACAGCCTCAGGGGGACCCTGAAGGTACAAGGTAGGGATGAGGGTGCTCAGCATTCTTGAGGAGGCACAGAGCTGCAGCACAGACAGACTCTGGAAGAAATGAGTACAAGGGTCCTTCCTGATAGGACAGAAGGAATCCAACTGTCTAGACACTGAGGAACATGCATGGTCAGTTCCTGACTTCAGAAGCAGAAGCAAACTGCTACCCAGACACATCAGATATAGTATAGACACAGACAAATTCTCCTCTCCAACCCCTAAGGTGTTTCATACCATCACTGTCTCTTGTTAGACTCAACAAGACACAAAGAGCTCTCCTGCAAACTGACCGAAGTTTAAGGCATTGATAATGTGTGATGATCCAAAATTAAGGTAAAATTATCCTCAGTGCTTAACACTGTGAGAAATCTGACAAACCTGAAGTGTTTCTTGGGAGCAAACACCCACTGAAGGGTTGCTCTGCTTCAAACTTGGTTTGTGAGGTGTAACAGATCAATGTCCTCAGAACATTTAAAGATGAAATTAAGTCACTATTTATAAAACCAAGGGAGAATGTAAATAGGACATCGCTAGTTTTCACTAATGACTGGAGGTAACGTGAAACAGCAGATGGAGTGAGTTAGCCCAAAAGGGCAAAATAAGCCTATAGGACAGGGACAGTGTAAGGACTGTGCACCTCTCAAGCTCTCAGGTTGCCCATACAGGAACAAGTTGCACTCGGTGCAGACACTGACCAACTCACATTGCCTGCATTTCACATATTCTGGTCCACCTGAGCTTTCTCTTATTTACGACTTTATTACTATGACTGTCTCCCAGCAAACACACTCCCTTACATGCTGTAAAAATAATGTAATCTTGGTAACAAGAGACTTCCCTGCAGCATCTGCTATTAGCTGCTGGCTGAGGCTGGGGAAGAGACTGCACAGTTTTGGCATGCACTAAGAGGACTGTGGTCTAGTGAAGTGCAGATTAGCGAGGCTTGACTGTTATCTTAATTTACAGTCCATATAGTTCATGTTAACTCTACACACATTTTTAGATACATTAGCAGCTTAGTTTGACCTAGATACTTTTATTGGTTATTTGCCATTTCTCCCTGACAAGTTATTACTGACTTCCCATGCTGGCTCCCTACAGCAAGACCTGAAGCCCTGTCAAGGAAAAGAAAATGTCAACAGACTTCTCAGTAGTGATTAGCTCAGACTCCTGTTCACCAGCTTCAATTTGCTACTAGGTAATCATTAAAGGAACAGCAGCTTCTATGCAAGCAGTGATTATGGTGTTGTGAAAAGCAGCAACCAGATCCAGGTTTAATTCAGGAAAATCACCACTTCCTTCTGAATATTCAAACCCACCTCCCCCTTTGGTCAGTGCAGAGAGCTGCCCAGGAAACCCTTTTCTGATCAGCCCTAGGTAGTTAAGTCTGGACAGTCATGCAGAAATCTCCCATTCCTTCTGCTCCGATACCCTGTCTAGTTGATAACACTTTCACACAGAGCTTTCAAAGGCTGCTGTTACTGCTACATGCATCTGCCTTAATGAACAAGGAATTCTGTTGATGCCGAGCAGCTGTTGTTCTCCCTTTGCTAACACACCACTGGAATACACCTCATCATTGCTCATGAAGACAAGCAACTGCAATGGCCAGTCTACAGCATATTACAATGCATTAATTCCCATAATGGCTCCAAAGAACAAGAAGAATGCCAGGTCTTGACCTGGGTGGGTTCTACAGAATTAACTCAGCTAGAGGTTAAGGCCTTACAGTGATGATAAAGTCTGACCCACTAGCCCCAGTGTCACATACTGTATAGCCCTGTGACAAATCCCATGTGCAATTCCCATTGAGCTGACAACCAACACACGTACCTCAGTCTAAGCCACTATTCACTCTAGGGAGGGTTTGTGTTTGTGACACACACTGACCTCAATTTACAGGGAGGTCAAAATGATACAGCCCATAGTCTGCACTAATAAAATAAATCACACCAGATGACAGCTGCTCCTCCCCAGCATCTCATTATGTTCTGTAAAATTCTGTCGCAGTAAGTTAAGAACAGAAAAGACTCCAGGATCCCTTCTATTCTCTGCTCAACACATTTACTTGCCCTTCTTCATTGTCCAGAGGCTTTTCAAAGTTTTTTTCTGCAGTCTCAAGAAAAGCCTCCAAATTGTTTACATACCAATGTTTGGTGTGTGGCTTAGAGTACAAAGACTAAGCTGATCTCATTTTGTCTTGGTGGGAAGTTAATTTTCCTTGTGTTTTTACAAAAGGAAGAAACAATTAGCAGTTCTGAAGAACGGCTTACACCACACATTTCCTAAATAGATTTGGGTTCTAAATAAAAGGAAGTGTTTAACAGGTTATGTCAGCATTAAGATTTAAAAGCTCCTGGGATCAGGTTTACTCTCCCCTTATTTATTCTCACCACTAGTAATCATGCCTTAAAAAAAAATTCATCTCCCAGAAAACACACACATCTACTCTTGGCCCCTTGACATTCATGCCTATGGCAAAATTATTTGCAAGTTTCCTTTATTGCATAATTGTCTCATTAGTACTGCAGAAAGAAGGTGATGACTTTTCCCTCTGTGCCATCAACCTAATCCAAGACCAATCCTGACTGGTGCTGCAGGAGCACAGTTTGCCTTTTTTAACATGGAAGAGGACTTCGAGGCTTCGAGGTGGCACTGGGAATTGAATTACGACACTTGAGCACTGGCATTTACACGCAACCCTTAAGGAAGATTAAGCCAGTAGGCCAGGCTGGCGCTTTCCTTTCCTTTGCTAAAGACAAATATTCATATTCAAATTGCTTTCGGATATACTTAAATCAATAAAAAAATCTGGATGATGGTCAACAGGGCAAAAAACAACGCCAACTTTCTAAATACACAGATGTAGTATATACGTTAACCACAAAACCCGGCTTAAACACAGCAGTATTTACTTTATACTATTCAGAAACATGGCTTGGCGACTAAAATTAATAGAACTTGTCTGGAGGACAGCATAAGCTTTCTAAGAGCTCTTTCAGCTTTAACTTATGCCCCAGTTTTTGCCTTTCTTTTTTTTTACCTCCAAACTTCCAATCTATGCAGCAGCATGCCTGTGCCACTGGCACAGCAAGGCCGTGGAGCCAGCATTCCTTCCAGGGCTCACAGATCTGAGTGTTTCAGGAAGCCTGTTGATGGATCAGATCTAGAAGAGGGACTGGTTTGGCTGAACAAACAAACAGAAGGTCTTTTCTTCACAATGACCAGCTCTGTTTGTGTACATGTGTGTGCATGCGTGTGTGTAAACCCTTTCTAACTCTTCTTTGCAAACCTACCCTACTTGGTCAGGGAAATGCTTCTTCAGGGTTACAGCATCAGCCTCCCGTGTGGATGCACATCTTCCTTATCAACATATCTGACAAGATCGAACCTTTAAAGTTCTCACTGTTTTGTTCTACTATTAAAGTGGGAATGGGATGATGGAGAGAAATCCCTGGCTACATTTGAAGTACACATCCATATACATCATGAAGCATTAGGAGGAGGCACCTATTTGAGTTTATCTTTGTGTACAATGCCATGCACTGTCCTGACTGCTGCCCTGCCAAGCTCTCCGACTTCCATATCCTGGCTTTGTGAGTAAGCTATTAATTGGGTTTCAGAAAGCTGAGTTAGATCCCTAAGAAATACTGTACGAGGGCAAGAAATAGTCTAAGTAATTGTTTGCTATCTTGTGTTATTCTGCCATAAGAAGGCAAATAAGCATTTTTAGCTAAAAATTGTGTTGCAATCAAAAATTTTACACCAAATGGTTTGTTAAAATTTTCAGCCAAATTAATAAACAGTGACTACTAGAAGGAGTAAAGTCTACATGCAGTCATGTGCACTTGGTCTGTGTGTAACAAAACAGGAAATCTCAGCACCTCGTTCCAATTAAGCAAAGGCCGGTTTCTCATGGAACATAAATTTTCTACTTTTCTCCCAGAACAACCTTATGCTGATGTTTTAAATAGTGGTAAAACATTGTTTTTAATTTCACACCTCACATAGCACAGTCAAATGCTTCATAACAACATAAACAAAACTTTAGGCAGAGCTTTGCAACTGAAGTCAAACAATGATTTCCCCCCACCTTATGTACTCAAGGTTTGCAGGGAGAATACAGAAACTTGTTGGCTAAGGCCACAGAAATGAGTTCTCTGGTGTTCTAACTGCTGCCACCAACCCTAGTCAAGAATGTGTTAACAGTGGATGCATTGATCCAAATCCCATTATTCCCACCATCCATCAAGTAAAAACCATCTATTCTATTTCTGTTCTCCTTTTGGTTGTATCGTAGGATCGAACAACTTGTGACTGGGAAACAACACCGTGTTCTTCTTGAGAAAATGCATACCCATCTGAAAAAGCAAAGGAAGAGAAAAAAATAAATCACTGGAGTAGAGCTCAAGGGCACAGACCACTTTTAGAAACACTTTTAGGCATCACTAAAGTTACATGATTCAGACTACAACCATCTTCATCTCTGTGCTGTGCTTCTGATGCTTACAGCTGCATGCTACATTGCCTACATGGCATAGAAAGGATGTCTGCTGCCAGCTCCATCCTACTGCTCCCGTCCTCAGACACACAGTCACTGATTCCCTCTGAGCTAACCTAGAAAGCTACAGATTGATTTGAACACACACGTACTCCTACAGAGGCAGAACTTCCTTAAAGACTTAACAGAGAAGTAGAGGTTTGCCTTCAGCTCAACTCCTTTATTGCAGCAACTTCTTGATATCAGCAGTTTCTCTGGAGAAACATGGAAATGTCTAGCCCACAACTGGATCTTTGTCACGTCTTTCTTGTAACTCCATTCAGGACTTTTTTTTTTTAAACATGCTTCCAGGTGGCATCTGACAAATGACATCAAGAAACTCTCAATTCTCTTGGCCAGTCACCCACATTTTGTGCAGAGCAAACAAACATATTCTGGAGGTCTTTATTTTGTTAATCCTACTAGCTAGCACAGTCTCTTGGTCTCCTTAGAAATTACTCAGGTGAAAATAACCATGTGACTGATTTTTTTAAAGTGGACAAGGCAAGTGACACTTCTGACATCATTTGCAAAACACCACAATGCTGGGTAAAACAGCCACAAAAGCTAATGGGCCAACATGGTGAAACACCAGACAGCTTTGCAGACCTGACCATACAGAAAATTCTGAATGAAGAACTATAGAAAAGTACAACAGACCCTGTTATGTCAAGGAAAGGTGACTTTCAGGTGTAAATGGGTAACCATAAGGACAAAAAGGGCAGATTAGCATGGTTACAAAAACAAAAAGGGAAGTCACAGGCTACACATAAGCAGATAACGTTTGGTAGTAGGAAAGCAGGCAAGAGCTGGCAGTTATGATCACTGCTTGAGGGAATCCAAGAATTATACCATGGCTAACTCTCCATGAGCAACACTACATCTGCCCTGAGGAGCTCTGGAAGCAGGAGCTTGTGAATTCTCAAATCCTGCCTCAGATTCATCCCAGTCTGAAAAACACATCATCAAATAAGGACACATCCCAGTTACTACCCAGACACCTATCAAATGCCTTTCAGGAGTCCTCCCTTAATTCTCCCACCTACACCAGGTACCGACATGAGATAAGGCAGGAGCACAACAAAGAAGGTCTGTATGACGGAAAAGCACACAAGGCTGAACACCCTCTTAAGCCAGGAAGGATATGAGGCCCCCAAGCAGCTGAACTTGCTCCCCATGAGCCTGAATGCAGCCTGCCTTGAAGCAGGTGACCAACGCTGCTAACCAGAAACAGCCCAGAAGGCCAGAAATTAACTGTATCCCATAAGTGAGGATTGTTAACCTTCACCTTAACAACCAAGTTGGGACCATGTGGGCCAAGCAGAGATGCTCAAGCACTACTAGACTTTTTCTCAGGCTGATGCCCACACAGGAAGGGGGGTCAGCAGGTCAGCTGTAACCTGCTGAGAAGAGAATCCTGCAACACTAGGGATGACCATTAGTTGATGTGGAGGGTTTTCTCTCCTCTCACAGAATGCAGGTAAGTGTCACCTCTGAAGCCACAGTGATTCAGCCATAGATTTGAGCTCTTAAGGCAGAAGGCACAATCCCTTAGCAGGACAGGTTAGCTGACCTGAATCACAAGCACAGCAGGAAATCTTTGCTAGTAAGTGGAGGGGATTCAAACATAAGTACATCACTCCAGTCACATCTTCCTCTTGCAGTGATTGCAGGACAGCAGGAACCTTGATTTGATACATGACTGATGATCCCAGTGTCCCATTTTATTTTCCCTGAGCAATTCCATGCCAATATACATATCCCTGCAGAGGTACAGGTTGATTTCTCTTGCCTGTAGCTGAAGGTTCACAAAGTGCAAACAGTCTTTTGGAAAAAAGTACGTCCATGCTGGATCATTGCAAAGGAAATATGACTTACAAAACAGGCTTTCATTTAAAAAGGGGTAGATTCACATTTAAACAAATACCTCCAGTGGGTTTGTTCCATGCTAAGGGCCAGCATCCTGTTAGTGTTTTTGGCTAAATTCTCAATGGAAAGTCGACTTAGTCAAAGACTGTAAGCTTAAGCCCTAAAGACTCAAGCCCATGCCCCATAACCTGACTTGCATTGAGACGGCTTTGCTGTATTTACTTATCCAGTAAAATCATCCAGCACAGTGGAGTCTTCCATTGCCATGACTACTGCAAATACAGCACTGACCACACCAGTGTGTGAAGACCATCAGCCCCAGGTATCTTCCCATGACCTGCTCACTTCCAGCACTAGCACAGGCCTGTGAACAGCCAGGCAGCCCAATCACTCTGCAATGCCAATGAAAAATACAGTCAAAAAAACATTCTCGCCCTCTCCTACTAGGAGAAAACACCTTAACATGACAAAAAAATTTCAGGCTAAGATTACTGGTGGTATCCTTGCATCTTCATGTTCTTCATCCATCCTGAAATACCACCAACAAGGGTTTTGTGTGTATGGCGTGGGAAAGACTGTGACCCCTGGACACTGCCCTACTTAGCTGAAGCTCAGCATTTGGCAGTTCATTTAAAACTTTTCCTGTAGATTTCTATACAGGAAGATGAGTTCATATTACATTTTTCTATTCACATTACAATTCAAATTGAACTTCAAGCTGTGTAGGCAGCTGACTGTACCTTGTGGAATCAAAACGCACACATTTTGATTCCACATCCCCACTCCCCGAGCAGCTCTACATTTTCACTATTTTCAGACCCCATCCAAAAACAATGAAAGCTTCCATCTGCCAGTTACTCGGGAACTTTCCGGAAGTTTGAACTTTTCCCCCAACTCCAGTTTTAAAACCACACCTATGAGCCTGCCCTGGGAACAAGGCCTTCATTGTTCAGCTGTCCTGCAGCAGCCCAAGGAAGAAGCACATTTCTTTGGGGCTTTCTGGGCACAACCCTCTCATGGCTGTCACAGGAGGAAGGACCTTTGTACTTAGGGACTTTCTATTAATGGAGAAAAGGCACACTTTCGAATACCTGTCAGTGGGGATCACTTGTTCAGAGGAGATTCACATGCTCATCAAATCTAAGGTTTCACTAGCACCAGATATTATCAGACAACCTACTGAATTTTAAAAGCATCCTGTTAGGTTTTCTTAAAGCTTTGATATTCTATTAGCAGATCAGAATCTAGTCTCCCATTAGGTTTCTAATTTAACACACTCTTTTTCTGTTAACTGCAATGGCTATTCTGGCCTGTGTGATGCTGGACTACAGCAAACATCTCTGTGCATATGCCCTGAACACAGATAGCAACGTTGTGGAAGCTCAACAGCACAGTCATGTGCTTCCAAGACCAGGATCGGAAAGGGTCCAGAATGCTCTTTTTATTCCAGAAAATCTGCTCACAGAAGGGACTGCCTACAGTTCTAGTCACTTCAGGGATTTAGATGCCTTGTACTCCTTGGACTCTCCTCTGATACATCCAAATTGTCTGCCTCGGGATTTGTTTAAGTCAACTGGTAAGAGGGCAGTTTTCACTGGCAGCCCACAAGAACCTTTGCCTGCTTCAGCATTTCACTATTTCATACACGCAGTGGTATTATGATTTAGAACAGTCCAAAGTATAAAAACGCACCATTTTGTTTTGCCTTTGGAGAAAAATGCCCAGATTCAAATCCACTAGAATTTTTAGGAGGTTGGTGAAGATGGAAGGGACTTAAACCCCAAACCTCTTTTAGGAAATGCTGCTTCTTAGTTAGCAAAAATCTCTCTGACATGACAAAAATCAATGTTAGGGTATCACCTGACCAGCCAGATTCTCTCTCTGGCCAAATGTCTGGTTCAGCACAGTTTTTAAGAAGATTTGCTGTGATGCCACAGTTCACATTTACCAATCCAACAGTGAATGCTAACTCAGCTTTGAGTTCTCCAGCAATCCTCTTCCACCTAACCTGGGAAAGGGAGAGCCGCTTAAAATCTTTAACAGTTTGACTCATGCTTACAGAAATCATTAATTTCTCTGCTGATAAACTGTGCCTGTGTTTACTAAAGGACTCAAGAGGAATTCCTGACAAATGGTCCCATCTCTTTCATCCCAGATACTAACCTACTGGTATTTGCATGTAGAAAATAGAGTCAGATGCCACAGCACCAATTCTAAACCCATTATTCCTACTTCTTTTTCTTATGTTGATTTTAAAAGATTGCAACTCCACTTAACATCAACAAACATGTTGCTTGGAAAAAATATAGAATGCATATTATATTTCAAACACAAGCAAGGCAAGAGGAAAAGGAGTCAAAAAAGCATCTCAAGTCGCTACCCCGTTGTTTTTCAAATCAAAATGCACCAGCAGAAAAGTGAGAGGAAGAAGGTGTCTGCTGGTGGAGAATAAATTACGGTATTAGAGCCCTCAGCATGAACACATTATTATTATTTATTATTTGTCAGCCCCCATACTGTGAAACGAACCTCAGATGACAGGTGCTTTTTCTCCATTGATTAATAAGGTGCAAACCATATGCTCTGTGTTCAGATTTACTCTATGCAATCACCATATTCTGTCAAAGGAAGAGGGATTTTCTTTGCTAGCATAGGAAATCTGGGCCAAGTGCAGTAATCCTCATTCAGGCACAGCTATCGGCATTTCAGGGGGAGTTCTGCTGAAGCTGTGCTTTAATGGGAGTGGGATTCAGCTCTGTTTTTAAAGAGCACGATGAGACAAATGATAAATGAACACTGGCAGGGGTATTACAGGAGGGAAACTGCACTAGAGGGATGCTGTGGACCTTTCCTTACAGATGGACAGCTCCGAGGGAACCTGAGCAAGCGGGGAGCATCACCCATTCTGTCAGTGCTTGTGTAGAGGGGCTGGCTCACCAACAGAGAGCCAAGGAAACACACAGAGTGACCTTCTGCCTTTCATACAAGGCTGTGCAGAATCACCTCAGTCAGCTCTTTCCTCTCACCACAGATCAGTAGTAGTAGCCTGGAAACTCTCCATGAGACTTTTCTCCTTTCCATGTGATTGGAAACAAAGCTGTGTAGGCATTGCTTCCTCTCAAAACATTTGGAAATGGTTGTTGTCAAAAAGAAAGTGATTCTCAAACCAGTACTGCATCTTTACAATCTGTGCTAGTAGAAATTTAATCCCATTTTCATTCCTTGTTGCTACCAAAGCAATTCATTTGCTTAAGCCTTTGTCAGCTCTAACTAAATGAACTATTTTTCTGCTTTATATGCAAGTGACAGATTCTGAGTTGAAGTCACACAGGCAATCTTTGGTCTTCACAGGCTGGGAACTTAGGGCCTGGTAGAAACATATGAACAGTTCAAGACTTCAAACAGAGTGTTTGTAGTGTGATTTAAGATACTGGCCTGGCATGTCAAGGCTACTGCCCTATTCATCAACTCTTTGCTTCGAAGATTTCTAGCATTTAGTAAACAGTTTAGGGTTGTGAAAACAGCACGCATGTTCCCTGGATTTCATATGGCCTTGTACATATAGCAACACTGGAAAATAATATTTGACAAGAGATGATGGAAGTCATGGATACATAACACAAAGCTTTTTTTAATCCTAACAGCTTCACAATCAAAAATTATGTCCATGTGAAAAACAGACTGCTGATAGTAACCTGACCTGACTGGCTTGAGTCTTTTAGCACTTAATCATTTGCGTTTACAGGGAAGTGAGTTATCCAAACTGGGGTTTATCTTGATCGCATTTTTCTTTCCCAATAGCTATTCACCTACTAATAACCTGATGATGTGTTCTATGAGACTAAAAGCACATATCAAATCTGACTAGTTACCTCTGGAACATCTCTTTGCTGTACCGTTTGAAGTCTCTACAACAGACGACTTTGTCAGCAATTAATTTAAGCATTTTATGGATTTCTTCTGCCACCCATTGCCTTCGGAATCTCCTCAAAAAGCATGCCTGTATGCCCAAAGCCGTGCTGCTATCAGCATCCCTGGCTCCTTGATGTAAAGGATTAAATCCTGGCAGAAACATATGGTCCACAGGGCTGCCCTGCACACAGGCCTCTCTTACCAGAAGCAATGGGATTGCTGAAGACCCTACATCCCTTGACAGCGAGGGCCTAGCAACAGATTTATGAAGGACAAAGACTATCAGAACCAGCACTGTCCCACCCCTTCTAGTCAAATTCCCTGTGGAAAACAGGAATACATCAGGTATTTGGGATCTCAAAGCCCAGTCCCGCCTCCATGACCATAACAGTTCTGCTACAGAGGATGACACAGGTAGCAATGATATTTGATTTCAGTGATTCTCAAGCAGTTAGGGGTGTCACTTCTCATTGCACTGGCAATGAGAAACCCAAATCCTGCGTGCCTGCCCCTTGCCCTGTGTGCAGCAGGACAGCACCCTGGGGGGCTGTTTCCTTTAGTAAGATGAGCATATTTTGACCACTAGCTAACCACAAGAGAGACTTAATTTTACCACTACAAGGGGCTGACTGGACTCCGTGGTCCCTCAAGACAGCATGGTCCTTCAGTGTATATGGCCTGTAGAGCTGCTAACAATGATTTTTTTAATACCACGGAAGCCTTTCTAACACTGACAAAAAACAAGCAGGTCCAGCACATACAAGGCTTCTTCCACTAGGAAGATGAATAAATGGATGACCTCTACACCAACAAGAAAGGCAATTCATTTGAAACAGCAGCAGTAGCAAGCTGCATTGTTGTCTCTCTTCTCCCAGCAGTGGACAAAGAGGGAGAGGAGAGAGACAGCTCTGCAGGCCATGGCTTTCCTCAGCAGCAACACGCAGAACCCCAAGTGGCATCCCTGAAATATCGCTGTATTCTCAGCTAACCACAGCTAATATGATTTCTCATAGAGAAACCCTTTCTGTTTGAGCCAGGCTCTATCACAGAACTTATTTTATGCAGAGTTTTTGATTTTTACAGTATTATTAAGACTAACAGCATTCTACCTTTAGAGAACCTGCTTACTGGGGTTTTGTCATTTGGGCCCGTTGATTGGATCCTGGGGAATTAATCACATTTGAGCTCCACTTGCCTAGGGCCAAATACACTAATTCCACTTCCAAATGTACGTGTCTTGCTTGGCAGCTCAGGCTCTGTGCTAGATTACCTCTACCTACAATTTAATTAAAAAATAATCACCCTTCGCCTCACTCATCTGGGACTGACTGCTGTGAAACACACATGCATACATGATCTGCTACTTACGTGATACACTTTGCTGGACAGAATGAGCACGGAAAAGGCTCGGAGGAGTTTTCCTGCCAAGCCTTTTTAACAAATGGTCACGTTCGTTCACGCTACCGGAGAGAGGAAGAAAAAGAAGAAAAAATACCAGTGAGTAACCAGATACATTCAAGGCAAAAGTCAGCTGTATTTAAAGTACTTGGCAACTTTGACTCTGTCAGTATTTAAGATGGTTATAGCATGAAAAAGAATTTTCTCTTTCTTTAAAACTGTATGTTATTAAGAGAATTCTCTAATAATGGAAACTCTTCCTTTCTAAGGACACTTTGCATAAGTCTACTTTTAGTCAATTTGTCCCTAACATTATTAGTATTGAGATTTCTGAGCACCTGATGCCTCTGAATTATTACAAACCATATCAGAAGTCTGACATTGAATAATATAGAACATTAAAAAGAAGATTTCTCTTTAGTATTACATACATTAATCACAGCATCCACAAGCTGCCTTAGACAGAAGAAGCAAAGGATTGTAACTTAGCGCAAGGTAGAAGGCTTCTATCACACCTGCAAAATGGCCTAAAGCAACCAAAGGTGGGACCCATAGTTAATTCTGCCTTCTAAAGAACATTCTTATTTTCCCCATACGGGAGGGAAAACTTTCTATCTATTCTTTTTTTAAACCCCTTTGGTTTTCACAATTCCTGTCAAAGGCCTGAAAAAATTATGGCTGAATTTACAAAAAATACAAACTTAAGGTGAAAAACACAGTGTGCTTAAAATAGGTTTAACACATGTACACAAATCATTAGAGACACTCTCCACTCTGATTTTTATTAAAAACACAACATTCATTTCATCAAAAACTTTATGTCCAGAATCAATAAATGATGACTAAGATCCCCACCTTTCAAAACATTTCATTATGTATACAAGTCCCACTAAGTTTGGTAGGGTTTTAAATAACGTAGGCCTCCAAATCTCATTGCAGTGCAGCCTCAAATAACTTAAGTGCCAGATTATTTTCAGAAAGATATTGCAGTCTACTTTAGTTCAAAGTTCTCTGTGATCGGGCTGCTTTTTCCATCTCACCCTTGTTCCTAACACTGAGATGGAGCCAGTACATAGAAGGGATCTGTTTGGTGGTGCAGCTCCTTGCAGTGTCTTTATCCCATTTGCACCACATTTACACCATGTCTCCATTTTCACAGTCTGCTTTTTCTTTCACATCTTTATTCACAAGCAGCAATCCCAACGGTTATGGTGAAAACAGGGATACACACCTGAATGCCAATGCCAATATCTTTCTTGGATTAGATTACAAATTCACATGCATTTGGTATATGAAATGGAAATCCCAGCAAGCACAGCTGCTGCCGTCAACAAGCTTACAACAGTCTTAAACAAATAACTGCCTTTCACTGAAGCAGTTTGCTAAGTTCAAACAAGAAAGTAACTGAAGAATCTCCGAAATGCCTATACTATGAAATCCAGCCACGCAGGTTTATATTCCACTTAATAGTCCATTAGAGTAATAGCCAGCCTCACAGTTCTCTGTTCAGTGCATAATGAGATGTCCACAAAAGAAAAGGAGGAATCTCTTTTTCCTGGGGTCTCTAAGCTCACACACTTGAACTAGAAGCTTCTCCATAAAAATCTTTACAAACTGTCAGTGCTCTCAGACATTTAATCTCTTCCCCCCCTTCTCTTGGCACCACAGAATCACACCTGCAACTGATATGCCAGGCTGCTTTCCCTGCCTGCAGTTGGTAGTACTCCCTCCATATAAAACAGGAGTTGATAACAGGTTTGGAAGCAGAAGTATAGATTCCAACTGAATTTGACAAACAATCTTTAAGAACTCCTGGACTATGAGATATGAATGTGTTCAAAGAAGAAAGGATCACAGGTTTCCATTAAAACCAGGGTTACAGCGTGAAAGCTAAAAATCTTGGAAGACCAAACTGCTTAAAAAACCAAAGACTGGCTGCTGTCTGTACGAAAATCAAGTACATACATAAAGAAATTTCTAACTGCTCCAAGCAGGCAGCATAACCAATCATCACCAGGGCATGTGCAAGTTAGTGACACTGTACAACCTCCTGCTGATGGCAGAGGACTCCTGGGTAACTTGTTGGTGCAATGAAGCACTGTCTGAACCTCCTGCTTTCCTATGAATGACAGAAGTGGAACACTATTTCAACCTCTGCAGGTGAAGAACATGCAGGAGGAGTCCTTCCCATCTCAGTAGGAGAATTCGAGGGTGATTTAAAAATGGAATCAAATTGTTCAAAAATATTTATTCTAAGGGACAAATAAGCAGTATTTGCCACAAAGTCTTATACTGAGAATGGAATTAAACACAGCAGCAAAAGGCGTGAGGAACAAATTCTTCATCTGCCTGTCTACCATGCAGCAACAGATGAAGTGCAGGCCAAAAATGCTTAGCTCCTCAGGCTTCTGCATGCAATGTGTGGAGGAAAGTGTGCTGTCAAGGGACTTCTGAACAGGAGCGACATATTGCAGCTCTAAGAAAGCTAAAGCTCCACTATCTTTGATATTGCTAATTATAATCAACAATTTCAAGACTGAAGTCACAGCTGATTTTCCCATTTGGGGAATTATACTGTATTATATCTACGCAGAGAAAGAAAAACTCATGGAAGAATTAGAGCATTTGTGGCTTAAGTAGAAGGGATGACTAAATAGACTGCAAGTCAAGACTAGTCAAGTACTATAAAATAAGCTCTTAATACACAGAGGTTAAAGCAACACAGCTCTTCTGAAATGGATAAGTGTCTGATTTATTAACAGATATTAGTTCTCCCAACACAAACCCTGAAAGAAAAGTGAAGTGGCTTTCTTAACTAAACTGCACTCATATCAACCAAGTCCCTGCTTTCAAAAAAGAGGTGTTTGTCTGCTGCCAACAGTAACAAAGTGAAGACTTCTCAGTCTTCCTCTCACACTTTGATGCAAAACTAATGACAGCACTGGACTCACAGGCAACAGGTTAAGCCTTGCTCACAGAAATCTGCTTGTAAATCACTCCCAAGCATTAGCCATGATTTTTGACTTTCATTCTGCTTTCTGGTGACTGAGCCAGTGCCTAAGCATCCCCATGGGGTCTAGAGATGGCATCTCAAGATGCATAGAGGCAAAAGGGATAAGAGATCATAAGATCATACCCTGAATACTGCATAGTTGTGTTCATATTCAGGACCTCAAAAATTGTGTCAAAATGGAAGAAATCACAAGCCTAGACATTCTTATGGGAGACAGTGACATAGGAAGCAATAGTGAAATATGCTTTAGCTGATTAGCAACCTCCAACAGGGTAAGGAAGAGGCACCATCTATCTGTAATTATATGAAGGACAAAGCACACAGACAAAATGCTGTGAACTAAACAAATAGATTCAAACAAAAACTACTAAAGTGTCCCAGTTCTGAGGGTTACTATGAAAAAAAAAGGATTAAAAAATAAGTCAGTCTTCAAGTCAGCTAAAATCAGATTCGGTTGCTGTCAACAATGCAGAATACCTTGGGCTAGGAATACTTTTACCGTCTTTTGAAGCCATTACAAAGATGACTTCTGCCTGCCTGGAAATCTGTGCTAAAAACATCACTCAAATTCATTAAGTGAATGACAAATCAAAAGGTAAACTAAAGGCAACATGTTATTTCATAACGAACTTTTCAATTCATTGAATAAAATGTCTCTTCCATCTTCCTATCTGAATTGCTCTAAGGTGTCAACAGAGACCTTCATTTTACTTTTCTGTGCTCTTCCTCTCATCCCTCACAAAAGCAAACAGCCCTTAAATCTAGGCAACAAACATCTGGCTTTACACATTCAAATGAGGTGCATCAAAACAAACAGAATAATTCAAAGCTGACCACGAGGTCCTGCTGTCTCATTTGCTCAAGTAATTAAAAAAAGATGAGCTTCACCAGCAATTAATCTACTGAGCACTAATTAGCGTTAATGAGGATTTGCAGTATTTGGTATAGCATGACCCAGAATGTCCTCCCGAGTCCACTAATTGGCTGGTGCCAAAAGCAGGGACCACAAAAAAGGGAGGGTTAAAGTGGATGCAGGTGTCCCTTAAAATTGGATCTTCCCTGAGAAAACACACACAGAGCCCAGTTTAAAAAAAAATACAAACTAAAAATTCAGAGCTCTCCTTCTCTTACAGGAGCTGAACTCTTTGTGTTTTGTTACGATTTGCTAGAGGAGATAGAGAGCAGAGGCACACCAAATGCGCAAACACACTTAGTTCCTGTTGGTTTTAACTCACTGCCCTTCTGGATTCTTTAGAATTCACTCAGATACACATGAAATTACTTGGTTTGTTTCCACTTTTCCAGTTTGTAGAAGGAAGAACTGAGGTACTAATGAAGCCTTACCAGGGCTGCTAGAAATGACACAACTAAAACATACAAGCACATTTCCCAGCTGCTACCCCTGCCTCAAACACATGCAAAGAACCCATAGCAGAAGTATGGCTCTTCAGTGCAAGATCCTCAGCATCTATGGACAAGCAGACAAGAAAGCTCCAGTTACTTTCCCTGTCATCTGAGTAACTATGACGCCCTCAATATGCTGACTGCAGGTGCAGCATCACTGTTTCTTCTATCCTACAGTGCTGCTGCAGCAGATAGCAACAGGTAAATCATTGTACAGCTTCATTTAAAATGGAATACTCCAAGACTTATGGTGAAGTTTTGCCCTTAACACAGCCTCCCTCCTGCCCATATGCATTTTCAAAAGAAGCAGATGAACACTCGTTCAGCCTCTTTCCTTCCACTGCTACATACTCTGCTAAACACATTGTTGCTTGAGAAGCCCTGGCTGGCCTGTATTCCTCTCCTATTGGAAGAAACATCTTGAAATGCATTGTCCTTGCACTGGGACAGCAGGGAGAGCATGATGGATGGGAGAAGAAGTAGTTTTTGCAAATATGTCATGTGGATATTTTGATGAGAAAGTTTCTGTCCTTGCTATCTTTGGCTATAGATGAGATTTTGAGGGAAAAAGAGGATATTCTTCTCCCCCTTTTTAAATTTCAGAACTGAAACATAATAATTGATCTCTTCCATACAAATAGTAACTTACATGAAAGTTACTACTGTAACTTCATTGTAATGTTTCTTGTTGACACGTTGTTGTCACTGAAAAATATATCAAAATAAAACACAAAGAGCAAGAAGAAAGGTCTGAAGCAGACTTCTCCAGCTTTGACCAATCCTAACCACCAAATCCTTTACAAGCAGATTGCTGATTTTCATTTCAGTCTCTTGGCTCTCAAGCGTCTTCTGAAGAACTGGAGGTTCAAGCACTGTGGTTTCTCCCCAAGTATGATCTGGCAAAGAGGACTTGCAGATCCCTCTCTGGCTGCTAGGACATACCTGAAGATTTATTCACAAGTTCTATCTCTCACCTTTCATGCAATGTAACACTGCTTAAAGGCTTACAGCATCAATCATAGCCCTGGCAGACAAGAGAGCAAGTATCATATACCAGGCAGAGTCTGTAGACACACCTTTGTAACTGGCCAGAGGAGACCTATTTTTCTTCCTCAGATACTCCCTGGGGGCTATGGGCACTCCCCCAGAACAGCCACAGGCCTCAGTTTAACTTGTTTTCTTTTAGTTTAGACTCAAATGCATTACTTGAATCCGCATATGAGCATTGTTAGAGTTATGCAGCAAGCAAAGAAATAACTAGCAAGGCTTGGCATAAGGACACAAAGACAAGCTTACTAGAGGCCAGGAATTCAAAATTGAAGTATGCAAATCATCTCAAATGCAAGTCACACTAATGCTGAGAGTTCAGCTAAACTCTATGCTCAAACACCGAGAACAACCCAGGGCTATGGAAGAAAGGACTGGCTGATTGAGCAAATATACCTCCATCCTCTGTACTTTGGAGACATCAGAGAGGAATTGCCTTCTTACAGAACAGCAAAAGTAGCAGCTATGAGCTTCTGCTGGGTTTTCGATCCACAAAGAGGAGATGTTATTTTTTGTTATCTAGCATTGGATTGCAGGAATGTTTTACTCTGAGGTCAGAGTAGGAGGTCTTTTTAATTTAAAAGGCAAACAGGCATTACTGATAATGAAGCTACAGTGTAATCAAAGGAAACCTCTGGAGCATTTCACAAGGAAGTGTCTGAGGCATATAAACAGTAAAAAAAAAAATCAGCATTTTCTTTGCAGACTCAGCGTCTACACACATTGCTCCTTTATCACTCCACATCCAGCTGAAATAGACATCCCAAACCATACCCCTTTTGCATTTTACTGTAAATACTCAGCAAGCCATCAACAAAAACCCAATCCATAGCTAGGAGACCGCAGGGTCACCAGGCACAACCCACAGGGAAATTCAGACAGAAGTGTTGTTGCCTGTGCCACTTGTGGGTTGGGAGGTGCAAGAAGTAACCTGTCAGAGGTGACTCCTGCAGCAGCCAGCCAGGCTTTAAGGAGTACCAAGTCCTTGCTGAAGGCTCAGTGACAGCCAGCTTTCCTGGGAAGCTAAGCCCTTATGCCCTGCCATGGTGTAACACTTCCAGGCCTTGTTAGTGCAGCAGCTCCCCTCCAGCAGCTTCCCAAGCACATGTGATAGCCAAAGAAGAGGAACTCCCTTTCCCTAGATAGGAGTCAATTATTTAAGGAACTTTCCTTCTTTATGAATTTTATTTGACATAATCCAGCCAAATGTTTGCCTTTCAAGCATCGAATGCATCTGATATCTGGCCCTCAAGGCTGACTTGGAACATACTGAGAGCAGCCATGTAGTAGCAAGCTCTCCAGGCCTGCAATGCAGAGAACTGGGACAGTTCCAAGTTGTTTATCCCACCTGGATGTGAAAAAGTTAAGTGACAGCTCCATGGATGTCCTTTGTGGTGACTGATTGCTAAAGCAGCTCCTGCCCTTACCAGTACATGGGACAATCTGACAACACCATTCCAATTCCTCCAGCTCACTTATCATGTGGACCCACAAACAGTGGAGCTGATCCAGCTGAGGACCTACAGAAAAGATGGGTCCATATGGTCACAGCTGGTAACAAGTGGTTTGGCAAACTATTACGCCATCCTCGAGCCACATCAACAGAAACCCATGGATCCATGGCCCTGAAGAAACACTGTTGTTCCAGCTCACCATGTGGCTTGGTAGGATGCTACTTCAGCCAAACAGCAGCTCTCCCATTGCACTCCAGAGGTTTGCAGGAAGGAGCACCTGCAGCCAGCATGCAGCAGCAGCAGGCTCCATGGCAGGTGCACGCAGGTCTACTGATACTGCCACATCACCTTGTGCCTGTTGCAGAACCACCCTGCAACAGCAGAGGCCGAGGCATGTTGTGAGCTTCAGCTGGCCCCCATTTGCAGCACCTGGATAATATATAGAGTTCTGGGGCTAAATCCTCCACTCTAAGGCCACAAAAATCCTCTTCAATTCGGTCCTTAAAGCTGTATGGTTAAAAGTAGGACAAGGCTTTTCCTTCTGGTGACTAGCAAGGATGATTTACATTTTCTCTTGTCCTAAGGCAGAAAAGCCAGATTCCTCTTTTGGCTCTGTTGGACAATCCATTCTAACCCTCATTTTTGAGACTTACTCCTAAACATCTTTCAAAGACTACTACTTAGAAGAGAAGGGTATTTATTGAGTTTGCATAGCAAGGTTTTGGTAGTGGGGATCTACAGAGCTGGCTTCTGTGAGAAGCTGCCAGAAGCTTCCCTCATGTCCTACAGAGTCAGTGCCAGGCTCAAAGACAGAGGGTGAGTCCCAAAGCGGCTGTGATGGGAACCTGGCATCCAGCCAGGGTGAACCCACAATAAGACCAAGCACCTTTTAAAAATAACACCTAAAAAAATCAGACACTAAACATCACATGCCTCTCTGAAATGCAACAACCTTAAGAAAATAATTGAGATGTCTTTCTGCTTAAAGTACCTTCCATTTTTAAGCACTGCAAACATTAAGCACGTGTTTGTACATTTCCTTGGGTGGGGGAGCAGACACCCTTGTCAGTTGTCCCAAAGTCAACGTGGGAATTGACTCAATTTAAACATTCTAGAGGCAGAAAAGTCAAAGTGAGGCTTGCTGCTTTTCAGCTATCCTCTTTTTGGTATCAGTGCTGCTGACTTCTTGTCTCTAAGTGCCTCACTTTGCACTTACTCTACTGGGTGCTTGGTCATATCCTTTACAGATAAGGTGGCAATACAGTTGCAATTATAACATTCTTTTCCTATTCACCCATTTTTTTGGAAGTAGTCACCTTGGAGGTTGAAGTTTTCCATGCTTGGTCTCTATGTACAGATTTTTTTGTTTTGTTTGAGGCTTTTGTGTGTGATGGGGTGTTTTTGTTTGTTTTTTTTTCTTCTTTTGTGTGTGTTGTTTTTTGTTTGTCAGGTTGGGGGGTTTTCGTGTTGGATTTCTTTTGGTTTTGTTTTTTGTTGTTCTTTTTAAATTCAAGCTTTCTGGATTTTCTATGTAAGTCCACTTACATACTCTTACTTCAGTTAAAATTACCTCTGTCTTCAAAACCTCTAAACTCCTTTTATCAGCTTTTTTCTTCCTTTTGAGTAAAATAAAGCTTAAAAACAGCTCAGGGCAACAACAAAAAATGGTGAACTTTGTCATGACACAATTTAGAGCAAAGCCCATGACATTTGGCTGATCTGAAAAAAAACCCCAAATTGCCTTTCTGTAAGCTTTTAAGTATTTTGTAATTGTCCACTAAGTATTTAATACCTAATACAACTTGTGTTTTCTTGTTCTTGCTATGCATAACTTAGCACTTTATCCTTTACTGCAAATCAGAAGGGTGAATGCTGACTGTCCTGCCTCTCCTTCCAGGCCGGGTTAGCCAGCAGAGCAGCCAGGGTGCAGGCAGACTGCTGAAGCCATTAGGCTCGAACAGTTGTTATGGAGCAGTTCTCCTGCTGTGCAGCCTGGAGGGAAGATTTCTTCTTCTCTCCCCTGTGGAGATCTCCAGTGCCCAAGCCAGTAATTTAGGATTAGGCATCAGAGGGATTGGCCCCTTAATCAGTTTTAACTCTCATCTTGTTATGTTCTCTTTTTTCTAATCTTTCTTTTCAATTTACAGCTTCATTTTGGCCTTTGTGCTGATACTGTACCTCTGTCAACTTTGACTTTGGTGGCAGATTTGATCACAGCTCTAAATCCTTCTCCAGGTCACCAGGTTTTAACCCTATTTGTGTAACAGATCCCCCTCAAGGTTACATGATAGGTACAGTGAGGATGTGAAATCATTAACTGCACTAGAGAAGAGGCATTTCAGCTCCAGCTGGTTTGCACTAGCAACCAGGCACTAGGGTCCCCAGTGTTAGTGGGTACAAGGTAAACTTTCCCCTTCAACCCTCTGGCCAGGTTCTCTCCTGTCTCTGTCCTCTGCCCCTTTCCAACTCTACCCCACAGACAAATCAGACCTAGTGATTTCAAGTGCCTCACACAGAGGGGTCAGAAACGTCACAAAACAGTTGTACGTATTAAAACATGGAAATAATGTGATGATTCCTTACTGATATGGGACAGGAGGGAGATAGAGTCGAGTGTAAAATAAAACAAAATCATGCATTTTCCACCTACCATACATGAATGTTTACCATATGGAATCAAAGAATTTAAAAAACCCCCACTGATATCATTTTATATGCTTTTTGCTAGTAAAACGAGTCTAATATCTTTTTACTAGAAAAGCTGCAAGAAAAAATCATAAATATGCCAGTCACTTTCTTGTGTATACTGCTGGAGAAGTCTTGCCTTTGCTTCCCAGAAATGTTGCGAAGACCATCTGGAAAAACTGATAAAAAGGATGCTGAAAGCTCAAAACCCAAAACACACCTCTCCCCTCTTGAACCTCATTTTACGCTCAGCTGCACTGGATGGGCTGGATTCAGATCACAGTCATGCGTATCCTGAGTAAATATACTGAAGTCAACACATCTATGAAACAAGAATTTGGCTCCAAATGTCCAGTGCCGTTTAACCAGCTGAAAGTACCAGACTGATTCAAGCAAGATTCACTGTACCTGCTGATGTGAAGGGGCCCTACTGGCAGGGTCTCCCGTTTCAAGTAGATGTAATTTGAAATGCATCAATAAAGAGACAAAGCGCTTTGAAATGTAAGGAGCCCAAGCCTCATTCCTCTTCATCTTAACAAAAAAGCTTGCCTCTTCCTCAGGAACCATGAGAGCAGGTCCTCACCTCATTCATGTGTTTGTTAAAAGTTAAGTCTGTTTCACCGTTGCTGCTGCTGCCAGGGAGAGGTTGAGGCTTCTGTTCTCAGTTCTGTGCATGATTACAAGCCTCAGACAGGTTTCCCACGTTCCCCTCTTGCTCCTCCCCAGGGACACGTGGAGGGTGGAAATCTCCATGGGTACCTCATGTAAGCTCACAGATTACCCATAAGGTCACACAGCTATTGAAATGAGATAGGCATTTACCCTCACACCCGAAATAAAACCTAGGCTAAGATAAAAAAGACAACTTGCTCTCAGGGCGAGAGCTGGTCATGCACATTTCACTAAAGCAACTGAGTTAGATTTGGTGAGAAGCACTGAAATGAAAGAGAATCTATACAAGCATGTCTCCTTGTTGACAGTAGACAGTGGAGAGACTGTGGGGAGCTGCTGTTTTAGGTGCATTGAAAACACTTCTATGAAATGGAGATGAAAGAGGCACCTTAGCCTTCACCAGTGTATGTCTGAGAGCAGGAAGAATAAAGAGGCATATTAAAAAATGCAGCCCTTCCTTGTTGCTCACAGCTATACCTCCCCAGGCCTGTAGTCACTTGCTTTCACCCTTGTTAAAGACAAGACACTGCCTCCCAGATTTCTGAACCATTTGAAGACATTCTTCACAGTACTTCAGTGATGTGGGCACTTTTCTGCAACACCCCATACAGGTCCTTCAGCTCCTTGAAAAGCATGTTGTTCTTCAGTACTGAATAATCTTCTAATCTCAGCCACCAACCAATTAATAACAGGATAGAAAAACAACCAAGAATCTACTTTCAAAGGGAGCTCTCTGGCAATTCTAAGACAGAGAAACCCTCTGAAACAGGAAATCTTCTGTCACAAAGAGGGTGCTGCACAGCTTTGCTCACTCTCCATTAGTTGGCCAGTGGAGCAATAAAGTGACATGGTTTCCAAAGTAAAGTTTGCTTTGGTGCCTCATCAGGCTTTACTCCACCTGAACTCCTGCTGACTTGAATGAGAAGTTAGATGGGGTTAAAAGCGAATGAGGACTTGAAGGTTTGGCCTTTTATGAGCCAAGATTTAAGTTGTAAACTTATTTAAAGACACAAAAATCTCTACAGCTGAACTCAATGCCACTTTTGAACACAAACCTGTGGAAAACTTGTTTGTTTGCTTTGTGCAAATCTTCCATGTTAACATGATTAAATCTGCTGGGCAGGTGTCTCCTCATGTCCGTGTTTGCTTTGGCACACAAGCTGCTCCTCTCACCTCTCCACATTTAGTGTTAAATCCTGCATCTTGTTACATAAGCATGTCAGGGAGCCCCTTTCCCTTCCCACACTAAGGCTTGCTCACGTCCCAGCTGGGCTGAAGTCCAGCCCAGTGCTGTCAAGTGCCCAGGCTGGGGAGGGCAAGTGTGGGTACTCATCTTCCACAGGCAGGCGAGCATGGCAGGGGATCCAACACCAGCCCCTTACTTCACACTCTCTCCACTGCTTCTTGAGCTGTTTCTGAAGTCACCACTTTTCCCTGATGAATTCCCTGCTCCTGGAATCATCTGACTGTGATCACCTCAGCTTCCATGAACAGTAAGTTTTTATCTGTCCAGATCAGATATACAAAGGAATGAGAACATGACCCTTTACAGCTAAAAACTATACATCTGATATAATCCCCAAGCCCTCACTGTAATGCTGTTTGCAAGGTTTTTGGGACCCAGATGTAGTGCTCAGGGGGCTGACACTCTGCCCTGCATAGACCAGACGGTTCCTCATCTACCACTTACCTTGCTGTTTGCACTCTGCCACTGGTACAGCAAAAATTTGCACCTGCTTTTCCAGATCAATACAAGCAAATTCAATTTTAGAAACCTTTCAAAGGGGCTAAGATTCAGAAGGATATAACAAGCACTGGTGAAGACATTTTTTATTAGCCCAGAAAAATGTGTCTAGCAAGAACAGCTGGCAGCGTGAAGACCCTGTAAGACAGGATATGCATATTTAGGTATCAAGTGGCACATGCAGCTCTCCCAGCACTCCTTCCCCAAGCAGAGAGAGGACCCAGGTGTTATCTGCTCACATTTTACAGCAATCCAGCCCAGCCACAAGGAACTGTTGGCATCCTGTTATGCAAGCCTAGATGCTTTCTGGGTTTTGCAAATTGCTTTTTGTTTAGCAGATTAGTCCTGAACATTTAGATCTTGCACCTCATCTTTTGTCTAAGACCTAGGAAATTATAAAACAAATTAGCTCCCTAAACCCTGCTCTTATCTGTAATTGGGTGTGATTTTTTTTGTTGTTTGTTTGTGAAAAACACTGAACAAAAGTAGCATCCACTCTGTGGGCCAGGAAAATAGACCTCGATGACAGCCAGCTTATCTTCAACAGCTGCCTGAGCAAACCACCAACTAATGGGTATGTTTTCAGGAACACTGCCAACTAAGAGCTGAGGTGACAGACAGACCTGTGGAGTTTTTACGCATGCCTCCACTTTCTATTAGAAATGAGAAGACTCCTGTTACCTACCCTTCCTGCACAATGTCTCATTGCCAGAAATATATCACGAGCGATGCGGGAAGGAGGGCTGGACAAACCACGTGCCTTAGCACATGTTTCCAGCAGCTTCAAGGAAACTTTTTAAAAACAAAGAACATGAACCAGAGAGACCGTAACTGCAGAAAGTTCTCACTCTGTTTCTTTCCCACCCTCACTCTTCCCTTTGGACAAGCACAGGATTTCTAGCAGGTGTGAAAGAGCCAGGAGACAAACAAAAGAGATAAAAGACAGAAGAGCTCTGAAGAGCACTCAGGAGGCCACAACACAAGCACAGCACACTAGCTCCTAGCAGGCAGAGGCACTCTACCATTATCTAGTTCACAGATGGACCACCCAGAAAATCTGGGAGCAATTAGGAATGAGAACAAACAAATGCATGAAAAGAAGGGGGTGGGGGGGGGAGGGAAAATGGGAAGGAGGGCCAGAAGGGATTCCTTACATCATCTCCATGCAAGCGTTTCGAGAATGAAGTGAAGCTATATGGAGGAGGAATGTAGATGAAAGAGTTTGCAGTGAGAATGCAATAAAGTAAAAGGCTATGAAAACATGTAGTGTATGAATGAATTACAACATGGCCATTAAATTTACAGAAAGTCAGGACAGTGTGTAAACAGAGAAGAAACCCATCAAGTTCTTGGAGACACAGACACGCACATATAAACAGATCAAATGCTAAGTGTCTCTCTCAGTGTTCACAGCGTGTCAACCCGCGTTGCAACCCAGGTTTCTGCATCAGGCAGAAAGCTGACTCACTCTGCTCTTCAGTTGTCAGTAACTGGCATTAAATACTGTCAGGAAAACATAAATGCTACAAACCAACACCAATGCAGCACACTATGCATGGACAGGAACCACAGCAACACTGAAGGGGCTCATACTACCAGAGTCATGTTCTGGGAACAGCCAGGTTTTAGCTCATCTGATTTCCACTTACCTGGCATCTAATCTCACTATCAGTCAGCACCTTGCAATACCAAGTTATACCCTTCTTGCCTGGGGGACTGACCCGATTGTGGTAGCAAGTGCTTTGGCTCCAGCTCATTATAAAGTGACTGCTCAGCCCTTAAAAACATAGCCCATTATTTAATTAAATGCATGACTTCAAGTATCTTTGTTGGTTATAATTGTGGCATAGAAGATTGCCTTTTGGACCAGTGCTGCAAAGCTTGCTTTCTCTTTTCAAATCATTTGGTGTGCAGTTTGTGACTTCTGCTAGTGAGCACAATTTACAAACTGTGCTTTGTGGGATCCAAAAGTCACAGCAGAGAAATCACTCAAAATAAAAACTGAAGATACCAAGTGTTTTGAAGTGATCTTAATCAATAACACTGTGTTTACTTTGTCGTGGCCTCTGAGAAGTGAACTCTGGTCACTAGGAACATCTTATAAACACATCAAAGTTCACACAAACATTTTTTTAAAGCTTTCCAGTTTACCATAATCTCAGTAAACTCACTCCCTGCTAATTTTCACTAAAAACAGTCCTTATTAACTCACAAGTTCAGTCGAAAAAATCTACTATCCGCTCCTCTTAGCCGCAGCTACAATATGGCAATTAGTTTACCTTAGAATAGACATCAAAGGCTCAAAGGATGACCCTGCCCTAGAAGAACAAAATCTTTTAAAAGCCTCATTCCACTCAGTTTGCTAGTTTATAAGGTTTGCTAAAATCCAGTTTAATGATCCTATAGTTTCTTAGCAAGTCATATGGTGCCATATTGTGTCAGGAACAGAAGAGTTAGTTCTAAAACCTTTTTGAACTTGCGGAGCTTTTCCGACCAGCTGATGCAGAACCACATTCTGAGATGGCAAATGAAACTGTTGGATGCAAAAACCTCACCATGATTTTCTTTAGCTTCTTTCAGAAGAGACAAGTTCCCACACAACACATACTCTCCCCATACAATGGAAAATTCAGTAATAGCAATATATTCAAGTCCATATGGTGCGGTTATACCGGAGAGGCAAAACAGAGAAACTGAGAACCCTGAAAGCAAGAAGCCTATAAGCTGTAGTGGAAAAAGCAAAAGCATGGAAAAAAAAACCTCTTAAGGTGAAACTGAATGAAGTAGGAGGGCATGCTGGATTAATCAGTTCTCCTTCTAGCTACAGCCTTTATCTCCTGAGAGGCTGACAGTAACCTCCCTGACACGGTTATCAAATAATTTTTTTAACTTTTTTTTTTTGTGACATATAACAAAGTTCTTTCAAAACCAGCCTGGCCCAGTGGCCAGGTAATGGCATTACACGTTACCAGGCAGGTGACTGAGCAGAAATTTCCAACAGAGCCTCACAGCAACAATGCAGAAGAAATGAAAATGGAAGGGCTGGTTTCAGTGGTGGGGAACAGACATACATGAAAGGGAACAACAGTAAGTGATAATACAGGAGAGAAGGCTTCTTATCCTGTCTAGAATCAGATTTGAATGGTGAATGAGAAGCAGGGAGGGGAGAGCACAAGAAGGGTCTGGTTTAAACATTTAGCACAGACTTGCCCCACCTCTTTCCATTACTGTCACGAAGCATGGCTTTTCCCAGCTCTCTTGTCTTCGTCTCCAACTCCTGAACTTGCTCCAGCAAAGTTTTATGGTAGGTATGCTTGGCACTGTACCACAAGGAAAAGATAAAAACAAAACAAAAACATTTGAACATTTGTTTTGCTACAAACCCCCAACTTTACCTCTCAGAGGAGATGCACAGGACACGCTGTTAACACAATATCTGGGAAAAAATACATAAGAAATGAGAAATCAGGAGGATTTCAAATTCAACAGAACACTCAAAATCTAAGCAAGCAGCAAAGAAAGCTACTGGACTACAGAGACCTGACACCGCTGCCGTGGGACTGCTCAGGACCTGGGTATTCAGACAAAAGGGCTGGGATTCATTGAATATTCATGGCAGCAAAACATGATTCCACTTTGTCTTTGGAGCTACGTGTGGCACTGCTCTGAAACATGAGCAGAGTCTCAGAGAGTAATTGCCATTCAAGCCCCTTGATATTCATCTATCATTCTCACATGACTGGAAAGGCACTTCTCTCCCCAATGAACTTCCAAACTGACAGTAACAAGACTGGCTCTGTCCTACGTACTCAGCTTGAGGACTGAAAGAGCAACCCATGTACCACACCTGCAACCAAAATTTAGAGTGCAATGCCCCCCCTAAAGAGACTTGTCCTTTCCCCCCCACGTTTTACCAACTGCTCCAGCCCTATTATACCTCAGTTACACTGATATAGGGGAGAGAATCTAGTCCCCTTTGTGTTGACATGTACAAAGCAAGAATACAAAATGCAGGGATCTTTCTTCAATGGGCAATTTTGATCAGCTTCCTCTTTTGTGTCACTTAAAGGACGATAAGTGTCCCATGAGAATATATTGATTTGCATGTGACTGCACAATAAGCCTGAAGACAAGATGAAGCCAAGTCAGCTGACACACTACTTGCTTCATGGCATTAAAGTAACATTCTTCAACTCTAGAGATAGCAACATGTCTTTACAAGTTTTATAAAAATCTTACATGCAGACATTAAAATCTTCAACCAATGATATAAAGCAATGTGAAACTCCCTCTAGGAGAAAAAGAATAATTGGTGTATGTGTAATTAAAATATAAAGATGATGTCTTTATTTTTAAAAAGTATGATACTTATAGCTACTTCCATGGGGAATAAGAAACAAAGACCACAAAATCTTTACTGATACTATTTAAGATGGCAGTGCCTTGATATTAACATTAGGACATCCAAGTCCTCTGGTCTTTGTGTTGCTGATTAGGCCCCAAATGCCTAAAAATGAAAAGCTAAAATGAAAACTACTTTCAAAACATATCTGCATGTAAGAGAAAAAGCCAACTACAATAAAAGATGAAGCACAGCAAAATCTGGAAGTACAGATTATCAGGATGTACTTAGAAGAACACGCTGTTAAACCACCAAAAGTGTATCATTTACAACACCAACATACTGTGTAGAAAGAAATGAGTAGCAAGGATATTTTAAAATGCATAACACTTCAACAATGTGAGACTACTAACATCTGCACAGAAATTAATTGCATTTGAGTTGCTATAACTAGTTAGGCTAATGATTAGACTGGTCTCCTCTTTGAGGAAGGGAAAATACAGCTATTAAAATGAGAAAGCTTTGAGGCTATTAATTCTTATAATCTTCCTAGTTGACTTCAGTATCGCAGTCTTTAATTTCAATAAATACATTGAAATTTTGACCTTGAACTCTTCTCTTACCTTTCAAAGAGGCCATACTTACTACTACAAACTTAAAACTGAGCACGTTCAGAATTTTTGAAATCCTTTATAACCTGTTTCCCCCATAGACAAGAACATATATGTACAAGTTACTCGATCTCTTGCAAGGCTCCATGTTTATCTTGCCATACACTGTAAGAGATGTTTTTCTTTTCCCTTAGAGTGAACATTGAATGCAAAACTTAACAGAATGAATCCTGAGCAACAAGTCCAATTTGCACAGCACAGCTCAAAGAGGCATGACACTGATACAGCACAGTATGGAAAAAATACTGCTGGTCTGAAGTTGGGGGTATTGAAGTGTTTTGTAAGTAGTGAAATGATGAAATAAGGGCTCTGTTGGGACTGGGTATACATAAAGCAAAAATAAACCCACAGGCAGTTGTTATGCATTGAGTCACTCCTTCACTTGGAAGCAAGATCATCCAAGGAAGGATCAGTAATCAAGTATTTATAAATAAATATAAAAGGGCCTGGAACAAACGTATCCACATGTTCCCTCAAAAAAAACAACAAACAAACAAGAAAACCCCACCAAAATATAGTACTACAATTGCCTCAGCAGCTGGACTTGCTCCTGTCAAAGTCAACTGCAAATATTGCACAGAGTGCTGTCAACAGGGCTCGCTACTTCATGACTTGTTCACTACAGTGCATTATAAACTTCTGATACACAGAAATACAGATAGGAGTCTTAGCTTTTAGCTTAGTACTTTGCAAGTAGCCCTAGGTGCACAATCTCTCAACAAATGATGAGATCTTTAGTGTTACTGTTCAGCTGAAATTTGATGCATTACATAAGGACAAACCCACCTTCTCCTCATACACTGGGATATTAAGATCAGGGACCATAAGAACAGGCAAAATATTATCTTAGTATTTTGTGTGGCCCTTCCCCTTTGAAGCCAGGGAAGTGCATCACTTTGCTGCCCTAGGAGGATATTTAGGGAGTTCAGGAGGCCAGAATTTGCCAGGAGGAAGCAGAGCAACATTTATTAACTGTTCTCAAACACGACACCACTTCTGTTGTAGCCCATTATCCTCACTATAATTTTATGAGTCTTGTACTCCAGGGACTGCAAGTATGTGCATGGATGGGAAGAGCTCCTCACACCTTCTCTTACTTACACTGCAGAGCTGGCAAGTGCAAAATGCTTCTTCTCCATGGTAAAAAAAAACAAAACAAAAGTACATGAAAATTTTGGTAATGACTGGAAGGCTTGGGAAATTTTTCACTGTAATGTAAGTAGTGAGACACCAATTACAAATAAATTCTTGCCCTCTTGCCAGATTTTGCTGAAATACACTCTGCATTTTTACGATTCCCACCTAACTCTGTGGGCTCAGCTATTTTGAGACTTCCTAGCGCCTGTGACACGTATTCAAGTCATATGTGCCAACAGTGAGGAAGCCCTCACCTTATAAAGCTCTGCTCATTTGAATGGTGGCACAAGTAGGACTTTTACAAGGTAAACCAACGCACTGAATTCGGGGTAGTGGCCCAAGGTTAATAATGTGGTATTGCTATCAAGTATTAACAATAAGCTTCTCTCTCTTTTTAGAAAGGGTTTTCCATGTTTCCTTGATTCATTTAAAAAGGAAAAAAGAATAAAGTCTAGAGCTGCAGAGAACATGGGAGGTAAGTGATGTGTTGACAACTGTAGCCTGTGTAAAAAAACTAAACCTAGTTCTTGCTTCCAGCATTAGAAGTTTTGATAGTGGATGTGGCACAGTAGTTTAGAAACAGAAGATTTGTACAGGTTTGAAACATGTTCTGATCAACCCTTTTCCATACAAAAAGTCTATCCCGTGTTTATGGTTTTCTGGCAGTATTTTGTACTGCAATTAGGCATGTACCTTCTGGGTCACACGGGTGTTTTTTCTGCGGACACGCGCTTCATGTCCAAAAGAAACTGAAAGGGATAAATTCCATGATCATGAGAAGTCAGAGTTGTAGGTATTTTATGGCCAAACCCATATTTTGCTGAATTACAGACAGAGATGTGGTGTAACCACTGCTGTGGAAATATGCCGGCTGATTTCCAGAGGCCTTAGGCTCCAGTTTTAAATGGCAAGCCTCTTGGAAAGGAAACAGACCTTTACTCCTTCCATATGGCAGTGCTGATAGCTGTGTCATTTCATTTATCCCAGTTAAAATGTTAATGGTGTTAATTTTTCAGTGATGAGTTAGAAGGGAAAAAAAAAAAAAAGTCCTGCTCAGAGAACAGATTTTTTGCTTAATGTTGATAGAAGCCTCCTGTTTAAAATCTGTTAGGAAAATATCCAGCATATCAATCATACACGTTTGTCTTGAGAGCTTCACAATCTCTGTACATTCTTGTCTGAACCACTGAATGGATTATGTTGCTGAGATTTCTCCAAGAAATATTAAAGAACAGGCTGAGTCAGTAACAGAGTTTAAAATGACTAATAGCTGAGGATGAGCCTGCCATGGTCTGGCCTGTTTTACAATTCATGAGTCATTTTTGCCAAGAACTGATAAGAACAGAGGACAACTTCAGGACACTCAACTATCATGAAAACATTTAAAAAACTAAAGCATAATCTTGGACATCTACATATAAATTTGATCCCTGATGCTGCAAAGAGTTCATCTCTAACTTAGCTTTAATCACAAAAGTTCCAATGACTTCTAAGTAGATAATTTTAAATAATGCCTGACACAGGAGCACGGCCTGTTATGCTAAATGAATTTTAAGACTTTTTTTTACAGAGCTTTAAAGGAAGGTCACAGACACCATTAGGTATCTACATTTAAACATTTTGGCTTCTGCTTTAGAATTTTAAAATCATTTTCAATTGAAGGAGTTCAGTGAGTACAACAAAGAGTCCTCTGATATGCTGGACTACTAAATCACAGTTTGGGCCTGAAAAGAAATATTACAGTATGATACCTAGTTTTAATTTCAGCAGAAGCTCATGAAAATTAAGCTGAGAGAGAAAATAGGAAAGTGTTTAAGTACTTACTCATTGGTACCTTTGCCTACTACCAATTTAATTTAGCTGTGCTATGAACCCCGTATGAATAAAACCCACATTTCTCAGATCTATGCATATGACTTGGTTTCATGATAGGATTTGAAATGCGCCTGTGTTTGGGAAACTTTCTGCTTTTTATCAGTATTTTCTGCATTTCTCTGTAAGGCAGATTGGTGGAGTTTGTACTGTTAGGTTTATAGCTGGACTTGATGCTATTGAAGATCTTTTCCAAATGAAATTATTCCGTGATTCTAAGAATATTCCTTGATGGACCAACAGTTCATTCCTGGAGCAAAGCTTTTTGTGCTATGATGCTTTCACTTTGAACTTTTGTGACAAGTGACAAGCTAACCTGTATTTCTTCTCCACTCCAGCTAGGATCTGCCTTTTTGCCCCAGAATGTCCTCAGTCCTCCTTGCACAAGGTTATTACATATCCATGTAATAAACCCTTCCTAGTTGTAACAGCTTTTCAAGGTAAAGGATGAAATGTTTGGTGCTTAAGACACTTAAAAGCAAGCTGAACAAAACACCAGAAATTCTAAATGAAAGCGATACTTCTGCATTTCAAACTTCAGTGGTAGGGAAGATATGTTGCTTCCGTTCATATCAAATTCTTGAATTTGCTTGCTTTCGCTATGCTTTGAAACTACTGAGTTTCGAGAGAAGGGGATTCCACAGGCTTGTATTGAACAAGTTTGTTCCTTCTCTTTGGACAGGGAGACTTCACTTCAGACAAAGCGCAGAGTATTGCTCTTCTCTCAGTTAAGTTTTGGAAGACACACTGATGAAGGAGAACCTAAAATAACTGAAAGCTTACTGAGTATAGATTAGAGTGCTAAGCTTTTCCTTTCTACCGAAGGTTAGTCAGCTTGAACAAATTATTTGCTCCTTTTTGGGACTAGAAAGTCTCAGATGTCCAGTTTAAATTCGCCTTTGACTAAAGGATAGACAACACAAAAAAATCATAAGGCGGCACACCTTCATTACTCAGACAAGGCTTCCTCCTTCCGATTCAGGCCTAACTATTCATTCTCTCACGTTGCTGGTCGCATTGGCAGGTGAGAAATCACCCCCACTTGAGCTTTTTTCCCCTTCCAAAGAAGTACCACCATTCTGTGTTCACTGAAAGACTTTGGAGATCTTTACAGAACAATAGTGGACTGGACAACATGTGCATACAGAATAATAGCTATAACATCAAGAGTACTGGTCTGGGACTTACGCTGTCCATGCCACGTCTTTAACAAGGCACGCAGTGGGCACGAGAAACAAGCCAAACCAGAAGTATCCACATCTTAACACCATTCCAGCCTGTGAAGAAAGCAAACAAATAAATCAGGAATATTTTCAAGCCATTACATGTTAAGTGGTTGTTTACAAGCAAAAAGTTAAGAGTGATGGCATCAGATATGTACTGCATCCATGACCTGGGTGATGTTGAAATATGGGGGTGGGAGGAAGTCTCATCAACTCTTCACAGAAGTTAGGCTTTAATTAGCAAACAGCAATGGCATTTCTCACTGCAGTGATTCCTTCCTTATGACCTCAAATTCCCTAGAAATTTTTGAAAATAATGCTGAAAAGCATTTTGATGAAATCCTACAGTGATATTAAGTTGTGGATCCAGCCAGACACATTTTAAATGATGGAGAAGAGCACCGTAAGTACATTGAACTTGCCGTTTTGACTATCTTTTGTGCCTTTTGCTTACCCTCTTTCTACCCACTGTTCTAGATGTCTGAGCAAGATCAAACTGACATGAAAGAAATACATGTCTCACTAAAATGTTTCAGTCATATCCCACTTAAATACAGCACTTCCTGTTCAAACTGCTGCCTGGAACCCAGGATGGGAAAGATTCACTCCTGTCCCACAAATGGCTTTTTTTACAAACAAAGAGCTCAAAGTTTATCTTTGCATTTTTCTCATTGTTGTAATGCTTGAAAAGCTTGGTGGGATTTGAGAAGGAAGATAGCTGGAACTCCTGCATATCCCAGCATACACACATAGTTATGGAACAAAGTTGAAATACAGCACTGTTTAGAAAAACACTACTTTAGATCATTAGAATCTTTTGCAGATAAATTAACAGTGATTAAGGCCCAGGTTTGCTACATGGAAGACTCAAGACAACTTCACCAACTCTTGCACCACACACACTTCCCATCAGAATCCTTAAGCTCTCCAGCACATTAGAAACAGAAAAGGTTAGTTTTTTCCCCAGTAAGGACTTGGGTACAGCACACAACTGAAACACCAGCTGCAAGGTTTCAACATCATTTGCTCTCTTGCCAGTTATGGACACTGGCATCTCTCTTCCCAAAACTTTACTTCCCAATATTCCATATGCCCCATACCCACCTCTACCAACACTCACGTGCAATGCTGCCAGAGGCAGGGAGGCCCATACCCATGGACACCAAACTGCACCAGCTGCCTCACCAGTGTAACGCGGGCTTGGTTGGCTCAGCTTTGCCTCACTCTACTGTGCAGTGCAAGCCTGCAATGCTGAAGTGTCAGGGTATTGCACAGATAAACACAAAGCTGAGCTGCAGAACATGGAACTACATGAAACACCTACTAGCCTTTGAAAAACATCGTGAGAAGACCAAATCCGTAATTATATCTTTTGGAAGACAAACATGACTGATCACAACACATTTCTACCATTTACTAAGTATAACTTTTGAACTCACAAAAGCCATCACAGTGCCTTTCCAGGACACTGAGCAGCAGCATCCAGCATCTTCTCCTGGTGTCAATCTCTGCTTCAAGTTGTTCACCTAACAACTCTGTTACATTTAGCAGCAATTTGCCTTTGGATTGCCCAGTAGTGAGTACTTCCAAAAGTGTTTTTTCTGTTTAAACGTTAAATCCTCCATGTCATTGCTGGACTGACAGATCAGTGGTAAATCTTGTACTGAAACCAAGAGCAAGCTAGACTGTGCTAAAACATTTATGGACACTTTGCCACCCACACAGACAGTAAGCAAACACATTCCAGTCCCAAAATGAGCTCTTAGTTATTTGGGTGCCCTCATGCCTGCATTCACATGAGAATGCCAGAAGCATAGAGGCAGTTTTGATCTATGCTTATTTAGCCAAAAGGATGTGCGGGAATAAGAGGGAATTCATAATTTTATTGTTAGCCAAAAAGCTGAACTGTAATAACAGTGGCAAAACTTAATGAGATTTATCCTCATGTTTTACTCTTTGGCTGTGACCCTGCAAGTGCTAGCAGTCGCAGAACCACATCAGCATTTCCACTGACCATCCTTCCACTGTCCTTGCTAATAAAGGCTAAAAAAGGGCCATAGTATTCTATATACATTTTCTGCTATTTTTGCTTGAAATACTTTACGTTCCACTTCTTGCTTTTCTAGCTGAAAGCAACTTGACACACTTTCAAAGTGGAGAACAATCTCAGTATGTGTTCAATAGAAGTTTAAATGCCATTATTGCTATTATAAACATTGACATCTCAATCAATGGCTATGAATTTGGACATGTCTCACGTCAAAAAAACCTCAAAGCCAAATACTTTCTTGCCTGCAATTATGTATTTTACTGAAGTATTATTCTTCCAAAAACTTTACCATAACAGTAAAACTATTCATTTCATCTGAAGCCTGTCAGAAGCTCATTTTACTGCTGCCAAGCCTTTTACCACACAATCCTCATCAAGATTTTACTCCATTCTTGAGCTCACCTGGAACATTTCTTTCCTGCTCATCTCTTCTTTCCTTTTGGAGTTATGTGACTGCTGTGCTGCTTGACAGTGAACTGGTTTGTCTTGCAGGCACAGCTCTGTCTCAGAACGCAGCCTCCTCTCTGGCACCATCTGCTCACAGGAATCTGGCTCCTGAGCAGAAGATTCACTGGAAATCACCTATCACGTTCTGGGGACATCCACAGACAGCACTTTCAGGATAGTCTCCAACTTGTAGGACAGAGAGCTGGCTATGAACATAAGCTACAGTGAGAACACCTATATAACCTGACAAAGCTTTTCTCAGGCTTCCCAGCTGTTGCTGTGCTCCATTCCAGTTGCTCAGCTATTCATGACAGCAGTGAAGACAATACCAGAGTACATCTTCTGTGAAACAGGGCATTTTTTGTATTTTTTTTGTAAAGAAGATCACAGGAAGTAGGAGTAGAAATAGGTTGTTTTTTAAACAAATTCAGAATTTTGACCAGCTCTGTCATCACACAGGCCCCACAATATGCAACTAAGTCATTTTTATTCTGTCTACTGATGTAAACATTAGAGACTATCCCATCCAAATCTAACTACCAGAGATCATTAATCACATGGCACCCTCCCAAAAACACTTGAGACTAAATGCAAGCCCTCCTGCTGAGAACACTGCAACTTAAACTGCTGCCACCAGTACACTGCTTTTCAAGCACTGATTAATCTGCCACAGACAAAGCACTCATTTTAAAGAACTGATAACATTTGCTAAAAAGAAAGAATGGGAACAAGAAAAGAAAGTAAAAAAACCCCAAACCTTAGCTTCAGTTATTTCACAACTGAGGAGGAAATAATTTAGGTCCCAATGTCTTTAACCTCTTGTGAACGGTTTCTGTAAGGGTGGGTAGTTTCTTTTTATTTTTTTCCTTCTCTTAAACACAATAAAAAAGTGATGATACTGGCCATTCAGAATGATAAGGAAGATCTTCCATGTACTATTATTTTAGAAAGTCTAGGTTAAAGAGTGCTTTTTTGTTTGTTGGGGTTCTTTTGGAGTTTTTGCTGGCTTATTTAAACTCAAGGACTTTTTAGGAACAAGTATATCCAAAAGAGAATAGATGGGGTTTTTTCTCCATTTTACTGTTTTTCCTTAGTATGTAAATAAGCATCATTCCTAGTTGTACTGTTCTGCCAATAGGTGGTGCCACTATTTTCAACAACTTCCAAGGAGACCAAGGACCAAGGGCCCAGGGTGGAAAATCAACACCTAGACTTTTTGGTATTCTTATCACACCATGGTTAGACAACTGGAACCAGTAAATCATTCAGACAAACCAAACAAGGATCTCAATTATCTTATACCATTCTAGAAAAGTGAGACAAAATTGAAATTCCTATTTTGAGTAACAGAAGTTTTTTATTACTTCATTTCCTCATATATCCATGCATCTTAACTCTGACAAAAAATGAACAGCAAAATCTTAAGACCACGATGGAAACAGCTGGCTTTATATTTACAACATGATAAAAAGTATTACTGGAAGTGTGCCTGGGCCTGATCACAGCTCTCTCCATGAGACATGGGTAAGGACGCAATAGGCCACTCTGTTATGGTTTCATATTTGTTCAATGCCAGCTTTACAAACTAAGGGTTCAAGTCCAACCTGCAGTCAGGTGATGGTGTATCACATGTGGATGATAGCATGGCTCTGCCTTTGGCAGCTCTTGGGAAAGGAGGAGCATGGGGAAAGGTGGCCACAGGACTACTGTGAGGGATTCACATATAGTAACAGCACAAGAAATATTCAACGCCATCATTGACATACTGTTGCTCTAGACTTCCAAGACACTAAAGGATCCAGCTGATGAGACACGTGGCTGGAGCTGCAAGCGCAGCTCTGGGAGCCTTGGCCCTGCTGCTCCATCTGCACTGCCAAAGCAGAAAGCAGCGAACCCCAGGAGCAGCTAACCCCACCTCAAAGCAGCCAGCTGAGATGCACGAGGTAGACATCTCTGCCAGTACCTCTCCTCCATCAGCTTTAGACCACTGACTTGGTCTGAGCACACCACTTGAGATGGGCTAAACCTGGGGCAGGGGAACCCGAGTTGGTCACTCTGCTCCCATCCCACGTTAGGCAAGTCATTTGGAAGCATGTTTGTTATTCAGCCAATAAGGACAGTTTTCTTCAAAGCCTGCCCCAGCCCATTCATCTGAGGTGCCACTCCTAGGGCCTCAGTCACAGATACTTTGCCACTGGTGCTGCTAGCTTGAGCAAACAATCCCCCTACATTTACCTTTAACTAACCCTGCTTCACTTGAAGGCACAGAGTATGGACAAACATATTCCCCTTGAGAAACTCAGGCATTAGCACTGGAACACATTAAAGCAATGCTCTGGAAACTTCCAGATTGCTGGGAAAGATGGCCTTTCATTTGCTCTATTGATTCAATCAGGCTGATACGGACACTGCTTTAAAGGTCTAGGAAATATTTTCAGTAGAAAGTAAAACACACTCTAGCCCAATCTTGAAATTGTTGCACTTCTAGCGATGTTATAGCTCAGACAACATTGCTGCAGATATTTTTTTTTAATGCTTGCATAGGCATACTTGAACCCTAACTTCACTAGAAACAGATTCCATGCATGAAAAAACCTATCACAGATTAGGAACAATATCACTTTGCAAACTCCCCAGCAAATATATATTTATAGTCTGCAGACCATTACTCACCCGTTTTCCTTTAGAAAACTGTACTGTGCAGGCTCTGCATATTATGAGTGCTCTTAAGTCTCAAAAATCCTCAAGGTGCTACAAACATCAGACTTACCTTAAAGATGATGTACATTAAAACCCACAAGCAGAGAGATGACAGAGATAGCTCATGGTCAATTGCAGAGCTGAGCAGATTGCCCACGTCCCTCAATTAAATCACACTACACAGAGAATGAACCTCTTGAAGCCCAAATATGAAATATAATCAATATCCAAGGATGCAGTCTCAAGAATTTTCCCTGTGCACACTAGAATACAGTCTAACCTCACCATGAGTTGGTGCTTAAGGACTTTTGCTTGCAACATAACTGTAGCCAGCTCCAGGCTAGACAGATTTACTAGATTCAGGGCTGAAAGGTGTGATCAACAGATTTACCCAGCTCCCTCTTCAACAAGTGTCTAGGCTGGAAAAGTGCCTGAAGAATAACTCCCTTGGGTTAGTGGCAAAGTGTTAAAAAATGAGGCAAAAAAATTTGATTTCCCCTCCTGCTTGCACCACTGGGAGTCAGGAGTACCTCAGATGAAACCAGCGGAGCCCTGCCACTGAAAGGCTGGCTGGGTATTTCCATGTCTGAAATAAAGATGTGCAATGTTTTCCATAACGTAAGAGTTTTCATTCTAAAATGACTCAGATGAAAACAATGACCTCACTGGCTGGCTGGATTTAACACAATGATACATTGGTCCAGTCTCAAACCTATTTCCTCCCTCTCCCAGTGTCTGCTAATACAGCCATATCTCCCCTGAGAGCAGTAGGAGGAGGAAAGAGAAGAAAAAAAAAAGCAATCAGACACCTCACACATTTTATCCCTTTCCCTTAATTTTGCCAGTCAAAGAAGTATGGAAGTCCAGAGAAAGAAACCTCTCCACTGTCTAGCTTCCATGACATAGCTATCCAGCTTATTGGTCATTTTAATGTAGTGTCTGGATAACAGGAGCAGTACCTTGAGCAAAAAGAAAAACACCAACACAGTATCATAAGGGCATATATTCAGCATTCCTAGTAAAGCCCAAGGTATTTTGAGAGATAGGTCTCAGGCAAGAAACTATTCATAAAGAAGTTGCTGGTTATGATGGATAAATGAAAGCAGGAAAATACAAACTAAAGTACGGAAGACCCAGAAAAACACAATGGTAATTCAAAAAAGATAGATCGCTTGCTTTAAGTTGTTTAAGTATCAGAAAACACCATGAGTTAGCAATACAAAACTACAAAACAATAAATTAGTATCTTCAAGGGTAAGAAAAAATTCACCAAAGCCAACCTGACAAACATGGCCATGATTTTGGAAAGACTAGTTAGATCTGTAACACTATAGGAGCACACTGAAATCCTCAGATCTTCTACATCCTTTTATTTTGTTGTCAGGAATTCTTGTTCCATAATGGAGAAACACAAAGTTAGCAACCTTTTTTTATTTTCTTAATGTAATTTACAGAAATTAGTATTTGATAGAGAAATGAATAATATCAGTTAAATGTGTCCCAAAGGATGCTAGTAAGTTCTGCTTTGTGTTAACTAAGAACATATTCTATATATATAGCCTTGCTTAAGGAAGAAACTACTGTACCTCATTACCTAATTAGTATGCAACAGTACCAATTAAACAAGGAGCCTGTCCACTTTCCATTATGATTCTGATAGCAAAAAAATTAAGAAAATTAATCAGATGGTGCTTTAATTTGATTTTATGGTTCACTAGCAGTGTATACTCTGATGCAATTTCATGCAGCCTATCATTTTTTTTTAATTATTGGTTACGGTAAACTCAACAAAAAAATACAAATTAATGTTTCTTCAAAATCATTTGGAGAAGACTATTGGTAAAAAGTTAGTAGCAAAACCAGGCACCAAGTAAACAGATAAGTGGATCTCTGAAATTTTACTAGAAAACACAGATTTCGTTAACCAAAAAAACCTCCTTAAAGTAGATGAAACAACTCAGTAAACCTCTACTTAAATGGCATGAGACACTAATTATTCTTCCTGCTAAAAAAATAAATAAAAAAAAATCACTTTGTATTAGTGTGAGCTCCCCCAGCACAATTGAAAATCATTGAATAAAAATAATTCCTTTGCTTACACATGCTCTTGTCATAAGAGACTTTGAGTTTTCTGACAATTGGACAGCTGTGCAACACAGTATAGTCTTCTTTTGTAGGAACTCAGCCTTGAAAACATAGAAGAGCAGGCCCACGGGTAGCTAACTGCTGGTGGGCAGTGACCTGCCATGGTGCAGGAATTTCATCGAGCCAAGGTAAAACATGTAGGAAAGTGTGTCTTCCAGTATGAAAGCAAAGTCACTCCTAGAGGCACATTTTTTTAGAATATTTGCGTTTTTTCTCTCCTTCCCCCTCAAATTACACCAAAAAAAGGCATGAATAGAAAGAACAAAGTAAATAGGAAACATTAACTTTGACAGACCTGACAATGTAACAATTTGTCTTGTTCACTTCTTCATGCACTTTGCTATAAACTTCTACTCTGCATATAAAAAGAAATTTATGCTTTACATTGTGGTTCTCCTCTTGAAGTAATGTTCAGCATGTAACCACTCTGGTTTGCTGCCTGTAACTTTCTGTGAAGATTTTAAGAGCAACCACTTTTGTATAGTAGCTGCCCTTATTTAATAACTGTGCCTTTATCATGAAAGCTGGAGAGAAAAAAAAAATTCAATTTTACAGAACCTACCTTTGGAATTTAAAACTTGAGAAGAGTAATTATATTTAGCAGAGGCTGCTGCTTGCCAGTGAGGATATTTGTAGAACTTAACGATTTATACCTATGGAGAGTCAAAACTTCCAAATTTCCTGGCTTTGTGTGTTGAAATCTCCCAGCTGTGCTATGGCAACAGCACTGGCTTCCTCACATAAAATATGTTTGTTTCAAGGTACTCCTTCCTTCTCAGTATTAGCAAAGTAGCATTCTTAAGTGAAAAGATGCTCAGCCACAGGCAGGAAGATCACTTGCAGGAACCCTGGTCTTATTATACCTTTACCATGGCTACAGGGTATGAGTATATGTCCTAACCTCAAAACACAGAAGATAAAATCAACCTCGGAGTATTTTGAAAATAAGTTTTTAAACAAATACTATACTGAAAAATAGCTTTTTTAAATATTAGTATCAAATAACACTTCCTCATTTCACATGACTATTTTACTAACATTTTTAAAGTCTTTGAAATGTCCATTTATTCCTTTACTTCTTGTTTTGCCACTGAGTTTATCTCTGTGATAAGCTTTTTGTGCTTTTATAGACCATCTTAATAGAGCGGATTAAAAAAACTTCAACAACATAAACCACATTAACTACACTATTAAATATTTCAGGTAAGTATAACCATGCATCTATCCCCTTGCCTAAGCCACCTAAACAATTCTGTCTCCTGACTGAAGCTCCTGACCAAAACTCAAGTCCTACAGCACACATAAAGATCTGGAATGTCCAGTGGCAACACTTCTATCAGTATTAGTTCAAGCTAGATTCAGCATGTTATCCCCAATTCTAGCATATAAATTGACTTTGGAAAGACTGCTGCTCTCCAGAGTCCTGATATAGCAATTTAGATGGGGTGGGCAGACACCTACTCTCGCAGGCAGCTTGTTGGGAGACCGCTGCGAATCTATACATTTGCTGCTTGCAGTGAATTACAGCACTGAAACCCACAAATGGCAAACGCTGTTGTTGATCCTTTGTTTTTGACTTACTTCCTGATACGACCCAAGATCAAATTTACCAGGGATAACACTATTCCCTGTGTCTTACATGCTGTAGATTCTGTAATAGCTCAAGAGTTTCAGAACACAGCTAATAAGCATACAGCAAGAATTGGAACTGGTAGAACTTTTCTATGTTTTTCAAACTAGAGCATAGGTTTACAAATCAATAGCAGGTTAAATTCTTAACAAAGTCAACAGCAGCTAAAGGAGAGGGACCATAGAAGGAGTTCTGCATTCTGAAAAACTGTGGCCTTTAAACTCAATTTTAGAGATCTTTATCTGCTCTTATTCTGTTATAGCAATGGTTGACTCATATCAGATAAGTCTTTACTTCCCCACATCAAATTTCTCCAGGAAGAGTAATTTACTTGCTCAGTCACTACATATTCACCTGGGACTTTTTCTTCACTCAGGGGTTAAATTCTTACAGTATATTCTGAATGCAGCTAGCTCAAAGTGTTCTCTACTATCATACTGTCTCTCCTTGAGCACCTAAAAGACTTGCGGTTATTTTAGCATGACTGCAGTTCAACTCAGATCAATGGAGCCTTACCACAAAGATGTACTTTCCTCCATAAAACCTTGCTCCTTTCCTTCATTTTCATTCCCAGAGCAATTTATGTCATTGCTTGAGCACGCATGACCTCTTCTTCCACCACATATGTCTTTGTGCCTTGCATTACTGTGCACAAAGCACATCTGCAATGACACCCACCACACTCTCTTGCCAAAGCCTGGAGATGCACCCTCTTTTTCCTCTCCCTTCACTGAGCTCTTCATAACAGCATCACAATACAGTAATGATTTACATAAATTCTCTTTCCCACGTCACAAATCACAGCTACTGATACCTACGTTGAATCTTTAAATAAAGGAATTGCAGCCAGAAGTTAGTTTCCCAGCCCAGAGACGTGCCTGACAAGCCTCACAGGAATGTGGTGCAGTATTTGGTGCCTGCAGGAGACACATAGTGTCACAATAGATCCTTCGCACTGCTCATTCTTCATCACCTTGTGCCACCCCTGTTTCCACAGATGGTTGATTTCTGAGCATACAGCACTCCAAACACAAGAGTCAGCAACTTCCCCAACAGCTGAAGACAGGCAGTTGCACGGGAAACATTCCCTTTATCACAAAACACTGACAAAATGACAAACCAACCCCAAGGGTTAGTCCAAAGTGTAGAGGCTCCGTGGCCACCTGGCCACCTCCTGCCTCACCACCCTGCCCAGCAGGACAGACCGGGCAGCCTTTCCACCCACAGCATGCAAGACACAGTGACTTTACGACACCTATACTACCAGCTTCTTTGCTGGGAAGAATGCTGCAGAAATACGATACCATTCAGTGCACTAACTTTATTTTTCAGTATTGATTTATGCTCTCCCTTTAATTAAAAGGTACCAGGAAAACATTTGGTTTTGATTCAGATACTCAAACCCCCTGAGACCCATTCTGGGCGACTCCCCAGCACAGGTCCAGCAGCCCTGTCTGCATCTCCACAATGGATGGCTTCCGCCAACACACGGCCCAAAAGCCTCCCTGGATCGTTCCCCCTAATCCCTGACATCTGCTCTGTGTCCAGGCCAGGCAGCAGGGACCCGCTGGAGCCTGCTGTCAGCATGGCCACACATGAGTAAACACACCAGCGCCTGTGTCAGGCTGCCTGTGATTTCAGCTGAGAACTCCGGACATGGAGCACGGTTCTCATTTAAAGCACTCGCAATGTCGAGGAAACACCTGTTAAGAAATTATCCAAAATAAATTTACCAGGAGTCTTTCAAGGAAGAGAAAACCCATGATTGACAGCAGCAGTACGAGATCCAGCAGCAGCAGAATTCAAAGCCCCATTGCAAACCCTGACCAATTAAATACACAAACCGCACCATTTTTCACTTCAGGGTAACAGTTACTATATCATTTCTCATCTTCCACTCAAAAAAGATGCTTTTCACACTGGAAGACTGAAGTTTGACCTGTGTTGACCTAGTTTACTTCCTTCTGTATGCAAGAATCCTACAATGCCACATTGTGTGTAGTTTTAAAAGAAATACTCCCATATGGCTACTCTTTAAAATCCTATCAGCTCCATGTCATCAGGAACAGTTTTTCAATATTTCTGCCCGACCACTAAAAAAGGTGGGTTGATATTCTGCTTAAAGCCTGCAGGCTACAGTAGATGAAGATCAGTAATTTTAGAATTAACATGAAAAGAGTTGAAATATCGAGATTTTCCAAAGCCGTATCAGTGACATTGGAAACAAATCCTGAAGTCCTTAAGTCTTTGAGTATCAGACAACCAGCATTTTTAAAATGCTTGACAGTAATGTTTTAATTTAAACCATCATTTTCTGCCTTTAGGGACTCTGGAGGTTTACCTTGGCCCACAGTGGGCACCTCCCCCTCCTCCTTGTGTACACATCTCACCAGCAATCACATTGCAAGCTGCTTATCAATGACTGTGGTATTTTTCAAGAACACTTAAGGGACTATGGAGCATGGGTCACGCTGGCACTCGAATTATATGAAATATTTAAAATATTTTGCATTTCCCAGTTTCTTTATTCAGGGCTGCTTACTAATTTGAGCGCTATAACCATGTCTATGAAGTAGAAAATTTTTTTTCTCATATTGTAGTGTGCCAGTTTTGACTGAGATAAGAGTTAATTTTCTTCACAGTGACTAATACGGGTCTGTGCTTTGGATTTGTGCTGAACATAGTGATGGTAATATAGAGATGTTTTTGTTATAGCTGAGTAGGGCTTACACAGAGCCAAGGCCTCTTCTGCCTTCCCTACTGCCACAGTGGTGAGGAAGCTGGGGGTGCATGGGAGGACGAGAGGAAACACAGCTGGGACAGGTGACCCAACTGACCAAAGGGATATTCCACACCATGACATCATGCTCAGTACATAAAGTGGGGGGAAGAAGGAGAAAGGTGGGGACATTTGGATCGATGGCATTTGTCTTCCCAAGTCACTGTTACAGATGACAAGCCCTGCTCTCCTAGGGATGGAGGAACACCTGGCTGCCCATGGAAAGGGGTGAATTAATTCCTTGCTTAGCTTTGCTGATGTGCGTGGCATTTGTTTTCCCTATTAAACTGTCTTGATCTCAACACACAAGTTTTCTACCTTTTACCTTTCTGATCTTCTCCTTGATCCAGCTGGTGGGGGAGTGAGCAAGTGGCTGTGTGGGGCTTGGCTGCTGACTGGGGTTAAACCATGACATGTAGGTATGGAAAACCAACACTTATAACAATTAAGACAGCTTTCCCTACATCACACTGTGGTTTTGGGCCAAGGTCAGGTGAGGGCACCTCTACCAGCTATGTCCTTGGGAGGCAGAATATCAGGGGCATCACCCTGCTGCTGTGCCCACACCACCCAATTCGATGCAGAGCACACTGGGCTGCACAAGTGGTCTCTTTGCCTAAGTCAGACTTCCTCACTGGCTGACCTCTCTTTTTACAGATTTACAATTTCTTCTTGGTCCAGCTTGATCAAGTCCTTTATCAGAGCATCAGAAAATAAGGTACTACATGATAAGTGGGAAAGGTCCCTGCACAGGAGAGTAGCCAGTTAGATAATACAAAGCCAAAAGCAGGACTGAAAATATGGTGTTCATAATGGAGACAGATCATCTGAAGGCTGAGCTGTGATCTGTGCCTAACAAGATAATCGAAGATGGTCTAGGAAAGGGGTGAATATCAAAGCAACAGTTTGAGAGCCTATAAAATAATACAAAATGACGAAAAAGAACATCAAAGGGACATTTTGTGCAATAAAATAAAATTCAATATGTTTCACTAAAAAGTGATAGAGAGGGAAATGCTGTAAGTAATAGTCAGCTGAAGACCTAAGGATGCAATTCTGTTATCCAGCAGTCCAAAAAAACCAAATCCAGTGTTAGGACTTAGTAGGAATGGGATTGAAAAAAATCTAAGTATTTTGCTGCTACAAAAGAAAAAAAAAAACAAACCAAACCCTAACAACCAACTGTGCTTCATCTACATGCTGTCTTCATTCCAAAAAGGACACTAGAGAATTAGAAAATGTTGACAGGAAAGGCAACAAAAATAATCATAGTATGGTTTGGCTTCACTATGAATAATGACGAACGGTGACTTTCACTGGAGGAGAGAGAGAGACTACCTAACGGCCTATAAAGGCAAGAATGGCAGAGCCGGTGAAAAGAATAACTGTTCCTTTCTTCTTCCAGTAGAAGAACTGGGGACACCAGATCAGACCGCCAGTGGCAGATTCAAAACCATTTAGAGGTAAGATGTTTTCACCTATATAGCATATGATTCATGCTGGTTGCTGTGGACCAGAGAGTGACTACAGCACTCGAAAACCTTAATTTGAACTTAAAACTAACTGCTTCCTGGAAGAAAACCCCACTGAGGTTCAGTAAAAATAACGGTATTGTTTCTGGTTGTTGAAACCCCTGAGCCGCTTAGAGGTGAGAGACTACATCACAAAAATACCATTATATCTGTTTCTATTCTCACACTCTTCCTGATCTTCTGCCACTGGGCATTGCCACTGCCAAGGCTCTAGGTTAGGTACCTATAATGGGACTGAAGACGCATTATTTCTATTGTATCAGCTGGAGGCTGCAGATAAAGGAGACACTGAGAACTCCAGGGATAAAACATTTTTTCTCTATCATGAAATCAATTGGACAAGACCAAGAGGATATCTAACACTGAGGGGCCCAATCCCCTTGGCACTGCTGTGACCCCTACCCACCTTCATATTCTTAAGTCTCCTAGATTTCCCCTGCTTACTCTACCTTCTAGAACCCATTCTTCCATTACTCTCATGTTAAATTTTGTCCCATGAAGTCTCATAATTCTATCTTTCAGGTGACGACATTCAATGAGACCCAGACTGATGGAAAGCCTGACTTAGAGAAGATGAACAGAGCTGATAGTTCTCTGGGACAGTTACCAGCCATTATCAGGGATGCTGGTTTACACAGACAGATGCTGACAAAAAACATCCAATCCATTTCTTCTAATGCACCTAGCAAGCAAAAGATCTTCTGCGTGGGCATCTAACATTATAGTGAGTAACTCCATTGTCTCAAAATGGTGACCATGTGGCATAATTTCACACTGTTCCTTTACCCCTCACTCTCAGATGTGTCAAACTAAGGATCTATGCACACAGGAGCTGGAATTTGACCAACTCCTCTCACAGAGAGGCAAGGCAGCCACCAGCCTCAAAGATAAATTCATTGCAAGAATTCTTCAAAGCTTTTAGTTTTGCTTAAAGACAAGTAAACTAAACTGATGATAAAGCAACGTGTATTTGAACAAAAAAGTGAAAGGCACAAAGATAAGTCAATGCAGACATGTGCTATGCAGCGCTCTATAAAGAACATTTTAAAGAGAGGAAAACCAACACCAGAGTGCCAGGCTCTAGAGTTCAGCTCCTTCAGAAGTGGCAAGCTTTCAGCCCACAAAACCACACATTGTGGCCAGCTTGCACCTTTCTATCAACTTGAACTGCAAAGTGGGGCTTTGCAATCCCTCCCACAGAACTATTCCCTTCTCCAAGGCTATGAACACAGCTGCACAGATACAGTCTCAGGTAAATATTCAAATGAGTATCATTGTATCACCTCCTCCTTACAAATACTTTTCAGCACGTCTCTCGGGGCAGGCTTATGTGGAAAAGGGTGACATAGAGCCCATTCTTGGCCCCCAAATCATAACCAGAAATTCCTTCCTCTCCTTCTTCAGAGACTGACACACAAGCACACTGGAAGAGAAAGGATGATGAGAATCTGTACTGTGAAGTACAAGGCTCACAAAACAAATCCCACCACCACATATAATTGAGTAATCCAGACTTTGGCTTGCTCAGGTTTATGAGAACCAAACTAGCATTTTTAAATTCTTATTTCTGCTTTCCTTTAAGGTTAATTAAGCTTGCCTTAGGCTCACAAGCCTACTGAATTTGAGACTTATTTTTAAGGTAACTGACCTGGAGAGTTTTCCTATCTGCTCTGCTCTTAAACTATGTCCCAAGTTCATTCACATTCTTACCACAAGCCTGACAGCAACATGAAAATCATATCAGAGGACAAGAGTATTATTTTTAACATTAGCTGATAAACTTCAGCTACACCAAATAGTTTCAACCTCACTTGTAGCCTCAAGGGGTCCTCCTACAAGACTCAAGATTAGGCGAGATAGGAGTCTTTACTTAGAGGTTGTGCTCTCCTGTTCCTCTCTCAGCTCTGAAATTGGGGCTTTCTGAAAGGGTTCCTGGCTCCCACATAAGCCTATTTGCTACAGGCAGCAGAAGCATTATCAAAAACCTCATTACAGTCATCAAAAGCCGGAGCTATTTTGCAACTGACAGAAAAAATGTAGGTTTGCAACACCAACAAATGCATCTAATAGCTTCTCCAGTCTCAAAACAGGCCACGAATTTTCCAGGGGAAAAAAAACAACTCACTCCAGAATATTTATGTTAAGCCTCCTCCATCCCCCTTCCAAAACAACCTTAAGTCAGCAGCGCAGAATTGTTGAATAAGAAAAGATTACTAAATTCAGTACAGCAACAAGGCAGCATCACGCCAAGGAAGTCAATTCTGCTTTTGCACAGGCAAAAAGGATTATAAACCTATGCAGCAGGGGGAAAAAAAGCCACCAAACTACAGCTCTGAAGCCAAATATTTCAAGAAGGAATGAATCTCTAACTTTTTTTTTTCATGGTATTATTACATTTAAGATAATTAATGAAACAATCCAAGAGAAAAAAAAATAAAGGCAATGCAGTGAGGAAAGGAGGATATAACTAGAGGAAGATTTAGACTGCCAATTCCCTGTTAATGGTTTTGATTAATTCAGATGGGGTATGGTCATAAAGCTCTAGGGATTCACACATCCCTGCCTCAATTCAAGGCACTAAAAACCAATCAGTATTTTAGATAAGGCTCTATAAATATTTAAAATTTTTAATCTTTTGAGTGCCAAAAATAACATTTCCCATCACGTCCTTGCCTTTCCCACCGCAACAACAATGAGATTTCTCAGCTGGCATTGCTGGCACCAGCACCACATCAGGTGGTTTTAGTAGTGGCACTCAATTAACTTAAAAAGTTACATCTAATTGATCCATTTCCTGCACTGATATACAATTGTAAACAAATACTTCTCTTCAAAGGAACAGCTTTGTTCACAAATTAAAAAAGGAAAGGGGCCATCTGAATCAGGACAGTCATGGCTGTGTCAGGGGTTTTATTATAAACACTATTTCTAGGGCTCTAAATGAGTGATGTGACATTAAATATCATGAGCCAAATTCTTCCCCAATTTAATGTGACAGTGGTGCTTCCTCACACAACAATCTTGCCTTTTTGTTTTTTTAACCTCTTCTGTGTCACTGACAGCACTGTCTGTGTATAATTATACTGTTTTCATTTTCCTAACCCATGTTCAGCCTTTCCAATTTATGCTCATTTTTGGCACAGGAAGTTCACTATCCCTCTTCACTTATACTTCCATCAGGTTCAGTGTATGATTCCTGCATCTCAGTGGAAAACAGTCCTAGCAGTAAAACAACAGCCAAATCACTTCTGTATCTGCTTGCAATTCCCCTTATAGACAGGCACCCACCCCCACCATTTTGATAAGCATGCATTTTGTGGTCTTTTTCCAAACCTTTCAAAATGTAGCCAGGAAAAATTTCAGCATTAACTTCAGGCTTTTATACTGATTTGAAAGAGGCCACAATGCACACAGTTACTTGCAGCCTCCTGACTTCTCCACAACCTTTACTAAAAAGCCATGCTCTTTGCTGTACTTCACCCAGCCCATTCTGCCCATCTGTAATTCTGTTTCCTTATCCGCGTAATGAAAATGATAATACAATCACAGAAGGGTTAAAGTTGGCAGGGACCACAGATGGAGTCACCTGGTTCAACCCCCCTGCTCAAGCAGGGTTTTCCCAGAGAACACTGCACAATGATCATGAAGATATTAGCTTGTCTCTAAGTGATTTCAGATCCAATGCTAAAGCATGCTACAGAAAGACTTAATTATATTTGCCACTACTATATTCTACTCTGGCAGTGAGCCACAAATTCTTAAATTTGGGGGATTAAAATCACCACTGTCATTTCATAAGCAAAAGCATTTGTTAAACTCATTAGGAAAAGGCAGTCTGTTGCATTTTAGATTTTGGTACAGGCACACATACCAAAATGTGTTCAGGAGTTCGAGCCTACTTTCATTAAGGTATGCAATTCACCTATCACTTGAACAAAGAGATCAAGTGATTGATTTCTACACACTGTCAGCTGCTATTTGACAGATTCTGGGCGTTACCACATCCAATATTACCCTGACTAACATGATTACAACCTAAGACAGCTATTAGCAAGTCAATAAAGTATCTAAAAATGACTGTAGCACCATATATTGATTATGTGTTTTCAGGAGGTGGGTGCCTTCTGCTAACTTTTCAGTCCAGACACCTGTGGTTTACCTCAAGCAGTTTAAAGACAAGAAATCAAACCCAAAAGCAAACTGGCAAAGTTAACAATACCACCTCACCCTGTGTGCCATTTGGCAATCAAGTTCTAGGCCATGCTCACAGGAAAAAGGTGCTGACAAGGCCTGAAAAGACCATATCCAAGCCATTTTACCAAGTAGCAAAAGAGCTGCATTTTATTTACTAAATCGTAAGTATGATATTTCAGGACTGCCTGAAACTGCAAGTGCAGTATTATGAGTATTGAATGTCTAGAAAAAAACAAATCAAAACAGCTGCTTACAAAACAAGCGATTGATTCTCTGCAAAGTGGATTCAAACCAGCAGAATAAAGGAGTATCTATATATATATATAGTGAACCTGACCATATATATATATATATATATATAGTGAACCTGACCATGGCAGGGGTGAGGGGTTGTAATGAAATAATTTCTAAGGTCCCTTCCAATCCAAACCATTCTATGATTCTATGGAAAATATGCATATAAAAGCATCCAGAATCAATTATGAAATACAATGAAAATAAACCATAAAGATATGAAATATTATAGTAATTAGGAGAGGCCAGTCAATGCCTGGGGATATAATATAGTAACACAAGTCAAGGACTTTTCACTGACAGTCAAGTGCAAATGAGAGGACTCACTCTCAGGTCAAGGAAGATAGGATAACATGTCATTACTATTACAACAGTAATGCTCTTTAAGAAAACAAAGGAAAATGTAATGTAGGAGAAAATTCACGTACTGAAAGGAACTGGCAAATGGAAGAGAAGTGAACCTGGAGCTCTCCAAGGCTAAAACAAACATGAAATATCCAGGAGACAGCTGCTTTAACCTCCTTCAGAGACATCACTGCTTTCAATCCCTGGCAAAATTTCTGGTGTTGAAAACTTATCAATCTTGAGTACAGTATCACTGATGAAATCCAGGTTTTCTTAACCTTCTCTCATTTGGAGCAGACTCCAGCACTTGCTTAGATGTCACTTTGAACCTGACAGGCCTTCTGATTAGGCCTGTCTATAAAAAAATTATTAGTGTTAGAGCCTTCCCATGCAACCAGACCTAAATCAGCACATTCCCGCAGTAGAAGCTGATCAACTAAGTGTTCATGTGTTCAGTGAGTTTGCTGTACCTGAAAGCAGGAGAGATCCCAAGAAAATATTGGCTAGGGAAGCCAGGCTGCCTAGGTTATTTCCTGCCACATTCACAATTCAGCAACCTAGAAGTAAGTTTCCTCTCTGCCAGGCCTTGCTCCATATACTCCATATATGGCACCTTAACCCTTAGACTGCTCAGAGAACAACTTCATATATATATGGGAAATAAAAGATTAAAAATGAGAGTGGAAATATATAAGTTATAAACGGAAAAACAAATATCAAACAGAACAGCCCTATTTTCAGCCAAGAGCACTATCCCTTTCTGACTCAAGATACCACACGATCTTTTTTATCAAACCCACACACAATCCAGACCAAGAAATAAGGCAGCCCCATAATATTTCTGTCAACATCTGAACATTCGACAGAAACAAGGTGAAGATGTGAACCACTGTGGATTTTCCTATCTTTAGAAATCTTACTGATCCTGGCAGTCTCAAACCACCAGAGTTCACAGAACTCAGTTCTTAGAAAGAGGTAACGCAGATACCCATGAGGACTTTTAATGGATTATCTTCTAAATATATGGGGTCCAAAGGAGGTATAGATATAGGAAAACTAGGTCTGGAAATTCAGATTCAATGGAAAAAGGGAGATCTCTGAAAATGAAAACCCAAGCGAGAATCTGTACAAGCCTCTGAGTGCTGGTGCAGGGGTACCATTAAGTTTCAGGGCACGTCTGGGCCATATTCCAAGTCCACAAAGGGACAAGACATGACTGTGCGGGTAACATTTCCTACATTCTAGCTTTCATGGAAAAGCAATGCTGATGTGCGTGGGCTGGAACGGAGCCACAGCTTATTTCAACATGTTTCTGACGTGGACAGTTAGGGTCCCCTGAAGAACATTCCCAAGAGCCTGCTTAGACATAGTCAGTGAAATCAAAAATAGTAGAACATCACACAGCTGCATTCTGTTCAAACTGCAGTACCGCTGGTTGTTTTAACTCATGGATCCCCGCTTTGGATCTTACGTAACAGATCCAATGCGACTGAAAGATTTCCTAATGTAGGATCAAATTTAATTTGCATGCTGTTAAGGCAAAAAATACGTTCTACTTTTGACTGCAATGATAAAGACTTAAATTAGAAAACATTGCCTAAGATACTATAGAAGAAACACAGTATGGAAAAGTAAACTAAAGGGAAAAAATAAAAGGAAACAATAAAAGAAATTAACACAGGTGATCAAATAACTGGAAGAGCTGCATAAGAGAACTGGTCTAGAAGGATATTTATAAATTACTTCCCTTTCTCAGAGAGCAACTAAGTACTTCTGAAAGAATGAAAAAGCAGTCAGATGCTGAAACAGATGTGTTCTAAAGAAAACTCAAACTAATAAACTCATCTACAGCTTAACAGAACAGAAGGAAGTGAATTACAGGTATTAAAATTGCCAAACCACAAGTTTAGTATAAAAGCCAAAGAAACTGCTAGATATAACTGGATAGCAGGGCTGGGGGAGTGCCAGACAAGCCTGGATGCTTCCTGGTACAAAGATCCTGTGGAGAGATATCAGTGAGGCTAAGAGCCCACAGAGCTTGAAAGGCCAACAGAGGAAGAGGGGTCAGAGAAGCAATTAAACTAATGCAAACACAAAAAACCCCAAGACCACACAGGTTTTCAGTATAGCTTTATAGTAGAAGACCCAACATTCAAGGTACACAATCTCTACTCACTCTATCTGACGCATCTAGAAAGCGCAAAGGTTCCCAAAAACAAAAGCTTGCCAGTCTAGCAGCACAAAAATAAACAGACTGTTATGAGCATTGCACAGACCAATCTTGTCTCTGAAGGGGACAGAAAAATCCCCTAAAAAAAAAAATCCTCCCCAGGAAAACAAAACCTCATCCTTCCTCAGCCTACATGGTTTAAGTAAAAAGGTTTCCTCTGGAATAAACTCTTGAGGCTGAGGCACAGGCACATAAGGAGGCACATAAGCACAGACATGAACTGGTGGCAAGGCACACATAGCACAGAACTAAATACACTAACACATCTTGTCTACTTCCAGATTGGCACTGGCTTCTAACCCTACATTGAGCTGTTGAACCGAGTTGCTCTACCCAAACATACATACATGTGGTGAGTGATGATGTTGCACACACCACAGTAATGACAACATGTGGCTACTGTCTGTCAAAGCCTTCTTGAGACTTACAGAGTGACCTTCTCTGAAAGTCTCTGTTCTTGAAGATGGGGTTTAGCAGCAACAGGAAGATTTGGGTAACCTTACTAGACACCCCCCCACCTCCATCCCTCAAATTCATCAGTGAACTCCACAAAAGTTCAGCTCCCAAGAAGAGGAAGACACACATGTCCCTGATTTCCTCTTTTATTCCTCACCTTAATGAATTCCTCTTCCAAAAAGCCCCAAAAGAACAACCAACCCCCTCCAAAGTCTCAGTTCCAATCTAACAAAATGTGTAACTAACAAAATAGAGCACACTTGTGCTCTAGTCATGTAATCTGATACTCATGCTAAGCACTTTCTTTGACTTCTATTATGATATAAGATGAATTTTAGTAACAAAAAGTTTTAAGGTTTCCAGTTCTACTATAATTTAAGTACAACGCTGAAAGAATCTGTAATTAAACAGCTCCAAGATAAACTAGAGTTTGTGTGGTCTGAACTAATCAAGTATGCACTGCTCCTAACCTCAGTCAGCTATATGAAATTGGTTTTCTTATTATTATTTTGAAAAGATTTGCAGGATAAAAATATAGCCTGCATTTTTCTTGGCTATGCACTACAGTAGTGGTTATAGGAAAAGGATAGAAATTGCTAAAAATTGCTCTTCTGATTTGGTATGTATCAACACAGTTATCAAAAAGTATTCTAGATACTAGTCTAAATGGAATAATCAGATTCTGCCCTAATGGCAAATAAACTCCTAAACCAAATTATGGTTCCTGATAACCTCCTTGGGAAAGGCAGGATAACAATACCGACCAAAAGGTAATCAAAATTGTGTCAGGCAGTCACCACCTCCTGGGAATCTTGCTGACTGTGAGGACTGAAGTAAAGGCTGAACAATACAATACAACATACATATGCATTTCATTGTTTATTTCATACCCAATATCTGAGTTGATGCAAAGAGGCAATTACCAAGGAAATACACATCCTTCACATGTGGGATTTGTTATAAATAAGAGATGTCTTGGGTGTACTAAATACAGAGGAGCCTACTCTTGTAATCACACTACTTGGGCATATAATACACAGGAGAGAGTGTAGAGCTATAAGCCAACTCTTCTAAAGTGGTAAAACATTAAAAATTAATACCAAATATATCATAATATTAAAATGCCAAATTGACTTATTGACTTAACTGAAAATTCATGACAGACTAATGGGAATTTCCAATTGGAAGCTATCTTGCTGGTCACTGAACTCCCATAAGCAGCAGAGTGTCATTTCAAGTACACATTTAGAAAGTTTTGTCTAAAACCTGCGAAATGCTCTGTGCAGTTTCTTGTGGCTCCTGATACCACTTCAAATGCACAAATCATCTGTTGTTTTTTTGCAATACGCAATTACTGCCAGTTTGTCATCTCCTGAAAATATTAATCTGCTCCTTACAAAGCAATTACTCTTTAGCTGAGGTTATACAGGCTTGTTTTGATCCCCTTGCAACAACACTGTCCTTGAGCAGTTTTGTTCATTTGGTGCCCCATCTCCATGGATAAATATATATATATAAAAAGCAGAACTAATAACACTAGAACTATATTTTAATTAGTGCTTTCCCCTGTGTTTTCACCCTTGCAAAGTACAATGCAAATCTTACTTTCTTCTGCCTTCCTGAAGGATTTCAGTAGGAACACTTTGCAGCCTTAGAATTAACTTGTCTTTCATGAGACTGCTCAGAATCATGAACAGTATTATAAACTGAAAAAGTTGATACTTTCTCCCTGAAAATTTTGCTCTGATTCTTCTAAGTTAGAGTGAACTGGATGATGACAGCATCAGATGTGACATTTTCTTTCAAAGGCAAGATGCTTATTGGACAGTTTGTTTAATCATACAAAGAATAAATCTGTAGCCAAAGAGAACACATCCTTTGGTGGAAATTTACAGCAAAAAGTAGCTTTACTCCCTATACCTCCCTATACCTCCCTATCATCTTGATTGAAAACCACCAAGAATACCACTTCCACAGAAAGGTTAAGGAGGAAGCAAGTGATGACATGCAGAAGATGGGCACATCATGGATATTAGCACTGGGTTAAGATCTTACAGAGAAAGAGGAAACCTTTAGGGGCTCAGTAGACATCAACCTGGTAGTAGGGCAGAAAATAGACCTTTCCCTCCATGGATGCAAAGCACATAGAGCCACTAGCTGCACACTTACCTTAACTGTGAAATAAAATCTTAAACTCCAGTGGAAGATGTTAAATAAAAGCCAATATGAAAATCCAGCCCACCCAGCTGCATAAATGTATTCAGCAGAGCCCTTTTGGCTACTAAGGGGAATATTTTCTATTGACAAAAGTCTTGGAAATTTCCATCTTGAGAGACATATAGCTGTTAAACTACCACAAAGTAAACAGAGATGAGGCTGAAGTAATGGCCTTGGGTGTGAACTGGTTCTCAAGAGAGGGCCTGAGAAAACAATCAGGATTCTCAGTTCTTTCCAAGGTGTCTGGAAACCGAACAAGCTCATGTCCAGTCAGCAAGATCACCAGCCTTCTATTTCTCACTGCTAATTACCCTTGGCAGGAGTAAAGAAAGGGCAAGGGATGTTCCAAGTCAAGGAGGGAACAGGTTTAAAAGTGAAAATCCATGCTAAGGAGCCTGAAGAATGCATTGCAACAAGATCGCTTTGAAGCCAACAAGGCACAGCAGTGTGGAGGAACCCTTCTGCTTCCACTGGCTCCTCTGGTATGAGGCTGCAGAGCAAGAGTGAACCCTCAGATTTCCTACTGGAATGCACTGTGCCATCAGAGGGGCTGCTTAAAGCAGGCAGCTCCTCCCACTTGTAACTCTGTGATGACTTTTTCCAACTACCCAGTTGCTTTCATGGCAGTGTAGTATTAGGAAAATATCTGAGATATTTTTAGCTTTCTTCTATTGTAGCTTAGCAGCTGGATTCAAGGAGAGCCAACACTGTGATCGAGCTGACCTGTGGATGATCAGTAACATATGCCCTCTAAAACATGACAAAAAGGGTCAAGGCAGGGATAACAGTTTTTAGGGTATAAATTCTCAAGGATCAGGGCATAAGGTACTCCCCACTGCCATCCAGATTATTATGGTTAATTAGCAGCTTTTCATGTTTCAGTCAAGCCTTGATGGTTCAATTCCTGTTTTTTGAAAAATACTACTACTACATGTAACCTGAGAGAAGACAGGACTAACTGGATTAGTGACCTGATACAGCAACGATTTGTATTGCTTGGCTTGCCATAAATCCCGTTTAAACACTATCCTCTTGCTTAAAGCTGGACAGTCAGTGATCCTCAGCCTGCTTGGCCTGTTATGGAAGTGACCAGAGCAAACCACTTCTGAGTAAACCAAATCCCTGCCTGCTGAAGTGACATGCCTTCACTTGGCAAGGTTGAGAAGGGCACTGAAGAACATGGCTGTGCTTTCGGTGGAAATTTAATCTGCGCTGGGGATATTACCAACTGTGGAAACATTTGACTTAAAGAGTTACGTGTTTCCATATATCAACATACTTCCCACACTTGCTCACATCTGCCCAAATAAGCTATGAAATAAATATTTTACACATTGTAAATATAGCACATATTTCTAATGCTCAGTGATACATCACTTAATCCAGAAGCCAGTTTTGCAACTAAGCCTTTCATGGTACAGATCAGCAAGCAAGTAAACAAGTTGAAAAAAATTTTGCAGACAGTTTACTTATATTTACATTTGTACTTGTCTTGCACATGGAATTTATTTTAAAAAATAACTAGTATCAACAGCTTAACAGAGTAACACCCAATGCACTTTTCTTCTAAAGGAATACCTGTGACGAGAAGAGGAACTTCCTTACACTCATCAGCCTTCCCAATATTAACCCAATGTCTGATGCACAAACTGAGTGAGATAGAATATTAGTATAAAGGGTGACTTGCAAAGAAATAGCCTCTTCGTGTCATTATATTGTATTTTAACACACCTTTCTGTCTAGGAACCCAGTCACTGCTATGTGCAGCCTCCTTTACTTTTGATAAATGATTATTTCAGAGACATTTGTTTAGTGAATTTTAATAGTCTTTCTCCAAAACATTTAGTTAAATTTTAATAAAATCCATCAATTGGTGGGTTTTCTCTTTTGAATTTTACCATTTCTAACTCAAGAAATACTAGGTTACTGCATGCATGTTCCCCATAGTTTTAGAAATTAATTGGATATATCCAGAATATTACAGATGCAGTGAATGAAACAAAGACATCCCTTCTCAATATAATAAAATAGGTGTTAAAAAAGACTGATTAAAAAAGCTAGAACCAGTATGATGAAGGAAACCTGTCCATTCCTAATTCCAGAGCTCTTCTGTATTGCCAAGACTTCACAAGCTAACCTGCCTACCATGGTAGCCAAGTAGTGAAACTAACATTTGAAAAAAACCCCAAACCTTTTACTGCCACATAAAAACTGGAATGGAACACTGTAAACTACCAGTACGAAAAAAACCCCAAAACCAAACAGTTTCAACCAAATAGTATCTACATTAAGACAACCATAATAATGATCCCAGATAATAATTCTGCGCCCTTCTTTCCTGGCATTTTCAGCTTTATACAGGATTAATTTTGAAGCAAAAAATGTATTCGCTAGCAAATAAGCTACTGGTAGAAAACTGAAGCAACATTTTCCACACTTTTTGCAAAATTGTGATTGAATGACAACTATTTTTTTTTGCCCTGCGTTTAAATAAAAATTCTACTTGTACTTTTCTGAAAACAGCTACCACAGAAACTGTTGAAGTTAGAAGTCTGTTCAGGATAACGTCTTAAGTACGTACTAGAGTATTTGTGCAGCTTGTATGGAAGGAAAAGGAAAGACTGAGGTAACTGCTGCTTGGAAACTGGTCAAAGACTGTGAAAGGACTGATGGCTGAGAATTCCTCAGCTTGCTTAGGCTAGTATACTTGAAGGCCAGCAGTAGCCCAGGATTTCTGTAAATGTGACAATATATGTTACCATAATTGCCATACCATAACTATAGCTTAGCTAGCTTTGCTTACAGAACAAGCAACAGAACAAACCGAGCTGCTTCACTGATTATGAAATACATTCTTGAAAGGGTTTTGCTGGTTTACTTTTTTGTGGTTCTGATTGTTTTGTTGTTGCTTTTTAACAAATAAATATTCATCCTCTCAAGAACTTACAGACTGACCACACTTTCCCAGGGTTAGTAAATATACCATTTTACTGAGTTAATGCCAATTCACTAGAAATTTCATTGCAGCAGGATTCAATTCTAACAAACCAGTCTCAAAAAAACCCCACAAAAAATTATGTTTCCTCATCAGCTAAGTGGTGACAACTGTAGAGCTACAGCCTAGCATCCATGCTAGTTAGAAATCCAAAGAGCACCAAGAATTGCATGTTCTGGCAGTATAGTTTTTCACATTTGATGAAGCAATGCTCCACTTCAGTCACCCATGCTGGCAGATGGGCCTTGGTGATGGCCAGCATTAGACTGTGGCCATTCAGTGACCCAGACACTGCATTAGAGTTGCAAGAGGAGATACGCTGATAATTCTTGCAGAAGTCTTAGGGGAACTGAAATGATACTGTAAGAGTCACAAACTACCTGTGTTTTCACAATTTATAGAGCAGTACTGCTTAGATGCACTATTATTGAAGATGGGCTTGATTTATTTATTTATCATGCCTCGCAGTGCAGCACATGATTTGGGGTAGTTGGATCACTCCATAGAAAAGGGACCTTTAATTAGCATTTTGATCTCACCAAACATCTCCATGTTTTTGGAGGGTAAGATAGGCAGAAGACTGGTCAGCTCTTCCCTCATGCTACCCATAATGGTATTCACTTGCCAAATGCTCTTAAAAGCTTTCATCTAGATCAAATTATCTTAATCCTCTAAGCAATTTCCATTGATTCTGGTATTATTTTATGCCTCAATATTCGAGTTAAATCTATCCAGAACCTGTCTGCTTCTTTCAGCCAGCAGCACTGTCTACCAGTCTGATAGCTCCTCCTGAGCAGCCCTTGACAGACAAACTGCTGTTCACTCTTCAGTCCCATTCCCCAGTTTGTGTGCCACAGAGACCTCCAAGTAAATCCCTCACTGATTCTGCCTACCTCTGTACCAATCTCAAGAACAGGTGACTTCTATTCCAGGATCTCCTTCATCAGTGTCCCCTCTGGACAAACTTGACAGGCTACATCCTCCATCATCTCTGCATTAAAGAACTGCTGTGTTTAGGTCACCTCATTGACCCTGTGTCAATGCTGCTTCCTACATACACACCTGCTTGAACGGTTTTTAATCCACACTAACACTCCGTCTTGGATTACACAGCTATTTATTTTCCCCAATAGAATCTTGGGAGGGCCATTTTGGAAAGCTTTCAGGAAAGCCAAGTCATTTGTCTCATCCAGGTTGCCTTTATCATCCATCAACTTCTTCAATAATGCTGTAATATTAAGGGCTACAATTTCCTCACCAAAGCCATGTCATTTTGACTTAAGTTACATTAGCCTAATTTTCCCCTTATGCTTTTCACATATGAAATCTCTGTGGGCTGAACTCCATATTCACTTACATAAAACCGTATCAGGAAAAATTTAAAAGATAATTGATGGAGTTATTCATGGCTATTGCTGTCCTAATAGGAAAATTCATTCCTCAATTTCATTTCCAAGAGCTCAAGTAAAATTAAGTTATATCTAATTCTTATGCTTTCCCTTGAAGACAGACTTCATTTGCATACCTTTAAGGTTTTCAGGAACACTTGTTAAAAAAGAACAAGAAGGGATTTTGAAAGTGCTTACTATGTTCCATTCATACAGTAACTGTTTTATTAAAGAATTTATAGAATACAGATTTATTGTTCTATCTTGTCATTATCACCACTATAGTATTTAAGTGATATGCTACTCTTGAATTTTCAATAGATCTTCTAACTTTCTCCTAAAACATTAAGATTTGCTAAGGTCACACACTGATTTCCATTAAAAAAATGGCCTTGGAATAATAATTTCCCCTTCATCTTCTACAGTGAAAATAGATGTAAAATAATTCATAACTTCCCTGCCACCTCATCATCTACTTGAGCTATCGCTCAAGTCTCGGTGCTTTAGAGCGACCAGCCCTACAGTCACAGATAAAAGGAGGACAATGATCAGCTGATATTTCTACCCACAGAGCACATAGGAAGATAAAGCTTTATAACACTGATCTCCTTAACTCATCATGAGAGCAGTCTCATGCAAACACCAGTGGGCACATGCCAATCTCTCTCACTGCTTCAAGCCCCACTGAAAGGGGAAAAAAAAAAAGAGAGAAGCAGCGGGACACATCCTCAATTTATTTGAAGCTGCTTCTTGGAAAATGCTATCAAAGCTATTTCGCTCTCTCCTTTCACCATCCCACATCAGAATTGCCCTTTCCAAGCAAATCTGTGTGCTCACCTCAGCAGTGTACAGACAATGCTCACCACGTGCAATACTGTGTGTTTCCTTTGATTCTCCCCTTTCTCTGGAGCTGAATATACACAGCACACTGTAGGCATAGAGACTTCCTTAACAAGCCTAGGCCTCCTGAGTGCTCTCAGGAGTTTTCAGCATTATGAGTAAGTACACAGTTCAGAGAGGAAACAGAAGAATGAAAGGGCCAGAATGCTCTCAAGATTTCTCAGGTGCATGGTACCATCTACTGAGAAAACATACAGCCTCAGTAGGAGTTTAATACAAGCTGAAAGCGCAGATTAAACTTGGTTCCCATTTTAGAAAAAGGTTATATCTTTTGATCACGTGATCAAGTACAACTAGCCCCAATTCCACCATGCTGCTGTGCTGCCATCCCATCCTGATCTGAAAGCCTCTTCAAAGGAGACCAAGCTCTTCAGGAGGATATAGGTTTACTGGGCAAAATTTATCCTCAGGCCTGCTCCTCACTCCTGTGCTGGCAATCTGAAAATGTTGAGTCTGACTGACATGTATGGACAGATTAGAAGGAACACTGAAGAGTGCATTTAAATGGAAAGGACTTAATATGACTAATGTGTGATTAATCTTCAACATTCTTTTTCCATTCATATTCAGCTTATTAGCCTTTGACTGAAATATGGCTAAATCTCCTCTGCACATCCATGCTGTTAGTTAAGGAGCACACAAAACAAGAAGCGCCTGCTTAAAAGAGCATTGCATTGGAAACATCTTTGAATCAGAACATATTTTCTTCAGAATACTGATGTACCATGCATCACAAAAAAATTCCCACAGGAAAACAGAGAGGATAAATTAAATGAAATTCAACACAAGGAGGCAATTCCATAAGATCTTTGTGGTGACCTTATAAACACAACAAAAAGTGCTATTCATACATCACCTAGCCAAGTCAATATTTATTTACTTGCTTCGTGCATGCTTTGCAGGAGTGACCTGAATCATAAAAGCAAGGCACTAAAAAGCACGGTTTGGTCCAAACCTTGTTTTGGCAGGCACTACGCAGATCTCCCCAAGTAGCTCTGCCAACATATCTCAAGTCAAACTTGCAATAGTCTGACCTGAAGGGACAAGAACACTGTCGGAAAGGAGACTACAAACATTTCCCCCTTCAGGAGCGTGCTGTATGTGGAGACCCTTCCAATGTTTGCAAGGGGAAGGGGAAGGGATTTTCCGTGTCTGTATGTCTTTTCCATATATATTTGCCAACAGTTGCTAGATTATCCCCAGAGCCTATTTTGAACACTGTTGTAACTACTCTGCTGTAATCTCTATTTCCCTTGTGAACACGGAGACTTCAGAATAGAAGGCCAGATCTTGATTTCTGAGTTATTCTGGGCACACTAACAAAATAAATGAACCCTGGCTTTACCTCACTGTCGTTCAGAACAGATCTAACCCCTCCAGTCTGCAGCATCTCTTGAGATTCAGGAGTTGAAAAGGCAAGAGTAAGAATGAGAGAGCAGGTAAAAAAACCCTTGGATTTGTTTCTTCACACACACACACAAATGCTTCACATATATCAACTACTTGTTTCAATAATGTCATTTTATTCTTTGGTAAGTACAGTGAATATAAACAGTGCTGAGATAGAGATATAAATTATGATAAGGCCATACACCCTCTCTCATTATCCCCCAGTATTCCTGATGAAAATACGCTCTTAAAAACCCCACAGATTAGAAGTAGCTGCACAACACTTGACTGTCTGCCTCATCAACGCAACATTCCCTCGATGTAAGCTGCCAAACTACCAACCCAATCCGTTTTATTTCCTTCTTTGTCATCATAAGGATAAGTCTAAAAGCTTTTAGTGCATTTCCTCTCAGTTAAACTCAAATTAGTCCCCACCACTGGACTCCCACCGGGATGCCTTGGTCTATCCCAGAGCCCTTGCTGAGAAAAGCCCTTTTCAGTCCAGCAAATCACCTCGGTACCTGCTACTCTGACAAGGCTGACGCCATTATTTATTACATAATAAGCTCTCCCTGTTGAGGGTCAATTATTCTATTGACTAGGCATTACAATAATTCTTGGTAATTAAAAGAGGTACTTATGTGAATCTGGATGCATATTGAAAGAAACATTAGTCCTTTTGTTATCTTGGCAAGCCCTTGTTCCTAGTCCGCCCAAGCAATTAGCATCTTTTGGCAATCCCTGTCAGCTGGGGTTTGGAAAGCCTGAAAAGAGGGTCACTCAGATGCTAATTTAGATACAATTGTGACAGCAGAGTTTAGAGGGAGTTGCTCCAAAGGCACCATCAGGGTTTAATAAAGCAAACAGCTTGGGTCCCAGTGACCCTGCTGAGGTAATTAAAAAGACTGCTCTATGTTGCTGTGCCAAATGGGAGAGTGGCATCATGAAGCCCATCCACAAGAACCATTTTTAAAAGACATATAATCACCCATTTAATCTGCTCATTAAACAAATCTCTCATGCGGACTTAACAAGAATTAGCACTTTCTAAAAGGCAAAAATTGACAGAAAGCAGACAGTTCAAATTATTCTAAAGGTCGTGATTCCTAAACGCTTTCCCATTATTATTATAAGCTCATTTAATGGTAATTTATAATATTCGGGGATATCGGTGTTTAAAACTATCCTTTAATGCTGTCTTTATGGGAGAAATATGAACATGCGCTTCTCAAAGCTAACAGGCTGCAATGACATAGCTGTAACAACAATAGGAACCCCAATCCTACTAACGGTGTTAATAACCCCACACTCAACCCACAGCAAATTCTGCAGGAGTGCTGCTGACACTTTGGTTCCCAGGATGCATCCCAGTAAGAGCGCTCTTGTACACTACTGCAGGATCAACATTTAGCACACAAGTAACATAACACACAAGTAACATTAGGCGCCTTCTAATACCCACCTCTTGTGTTCCTCCAAGGGTGTTACGAGATAGAACCATCATTTCTGACAAAAGCGTACCACCTTCTCCTGCTTAAACAAGAGTAAAATGAAAAAAGTTCCTCCTCTTTTGGGCTGAAAATCAAAACTGAAGTCACAGGGGTTGTAGGGCACCGAGTATGTACTTAGGCTTGACAATGACCTGATGTGTATCACAGACAAGCTATTCAACTGCATGCAGAACATAAGATTTTTATCCTTGGAAAGTTATTCTGTTTGGGTTGGGGCAACAACAGCAAAGGAGAAGAAAAACAGCAAATATGAAGACAGAAGGGAATGCCAGCTGATTTTTTTTTCAGTTTTAACTCAGTATTGGAAAAAAATTGCCTCTGTACCATGTCACATTTTAATAAGCTGCATTCAAATACAACCTCCAAAATGCCTGTCTTCTTCAACCACCCAGTAATGAGAGGCTGAAACATCAGGGAGACCAACTTGCCATCAGAAAGAAAAATCATAAGGCTTTGTAGCATGCTCAGCCCAGCTACTGAACTTCCTCAGACCCATGAGGCTCCATACTGTATGTGCTTATCACTGACAGGCTGATGTCCTACTGAAAGCTGGTAATTAAGGACTCCAAAGAGGGTGCCAGCATACCTTGTACCTGTAGATGCAACTGATGCATACACACCCTTCACAGGGCAGAGTGCTGAGCTGGAATTACAACCTCAATTCAGCCTCAGTACTCAAGCTCAATAAAGTTGAATCTACTTGGCATGTCCACCTTATTTGGAAATGACATGCCAAAGACAGATTAAAACCCTACATGGCGGTAATTTGCTAGAATAGTGTTTCTCATTTTGTGATCTGTGGACTGGTAAACCATGAGACAAGTCTACAATTCTTTTTACCTCTCACTTAGCACATCACAGACAAGATCCTTGCTGTGGAGACATAGACCAAGTTATGACTTCCCTGATGGTGACTATAGAACAGAGACTGACAAGGCAAAGATAGACAGCACTGTTCATTCTCAGAATGCTGACTCAGTAGAGCTAGAGAACTGCAAACATAAACAGTTCTTAGTTCTCAAGATCACCAACATACTGCAGTCAGTCACATGTCTGGGCACTACTACTTACCTGACAAAAACTGAGTGCTCTTTTTTTCTTCACTGTTCTTTAGCCCTAAAACATTACAAAGCAGGAGAAAAAAAAACCCCAACACTTCTCCAGGTCTGCCTAATGGAGGTGACAGGGGAAGCCATATCCTACCTCGGGAAATTTCCCTCTGTATAGAAATACATATAATGACACAAGGGGACGTATTTTCCTCCCTGCTTGAGGCAGCACACGGTATGGAACAGGCCATGTTAGAAATCCTGAAAGAAAAACCAGCCACCACCTACCATTCACAGGACTTGCTGCAGTAGAATGGGAAAGGCCATAACCTTGGAGAGGCAACTACAGAATAATCACAGAAGTCTGCTACTTCCCAGGGAATCACCTAAAGAAAAACCTAATCGATATTCTATACAGTACACCCAAGTTAATTAGCCTAATTAACAATGATGATGTAGGTGGTAATTTTTATGCAAATTCCATCTAGATCTATTGATATCTGATTCCTAGTGCATGTTATTTAAGTTGTCTTAGGTTGTTCATCAACCAAACCACCTATACGCGGAACAAAGCTCTTACAAGTGAAAAGAATTTCAGCACCAAAAAACAAACCTTAAATGGGTAGGGTAAGAAACAGCCTTTTCCACCATGAAACAAAAGCTGAAATGGGTGTAGTATGGGGTGCTAGGAAATAAATCTAGAACTACTGGTTTTGACTAGTTTTTTAACTACTTTAGACTCAAGCTCTTTTTCCTTTAACTCAGCATGGGGAAGAAGGGAGTGAAGAAGATGACAATAACATGAGAAGGACGTAGAACATGAGGAACAGCAGAAGAAGGAAGAAGGAGAAGGAAATAAATCATCAAAACTTTATAACCCCAGACTGCCTCACAGAGGAAAAAAATTAGACCATTCATCTTCAGCATGTTTGCTTATTATCTCTTGGGAGAGCTTAAGAGGCAATAGTTGACACCATTATATGTATGTGCAGTTAACCCCAGCGTATACTATTTCCATGTACCTTTGCAGTCTTATACATGCACACAAGTATCTTGTACTGATAAACCATGTCCAGTTCCTCTTAGTATTATATAGAGAATAATTCTTACATAAAATTATCACAACTCTGCCTTAAAGTACACTTTGATATTGACATTTGAAAATAGCTCTGTCTAGTTCTGTGCACTTCCACTGTACCCCCTACCAAGAAGTATACTTCCTAACACACTTGAGAAAGTAATTCAATAGCTGAATAATGACAACTACACTTTCAGGTCTATTTAAAACTGCAAAAACAATGTGTGCTTTCTCTTGGGAGAGCTATGCTACCATTTGGTCAGGCAGCAACACATTTTGGACACACTTCTAAAGTAGCTGCATGCATTGAGAAGATTTATGGTTGGACAGGGATCAAGACAGGGGTGCAACTCCCTGGAAAACACTGACATCCAGCCATAGATGAACCATCATGGCAAAGTCACAGATGCAGTTTCCTGACCAAGGCTGTGCAAGAAAATGGGAAAATTCAATCAACTAATAAATGTTTTTTCTTGAAATTAATTTTCATGTCACAAGTAAATGTCGCTTTGCTGCAATATGCAATACTATGTTTACCTCTGCTTCTCCACCAGCATGTGTGACAGTCATTCCAGACATTCCTTTTGCAGCTTTTTGTTTATTTTGGGGAACATTTAGAATGCTTTTGTGTTAGTTGGGAAAAAAAATGAAAAAGAAAAACCTATTTTTAAAAAAGCCCTCAAAACTACAAAGAACTCATCTATACAAGAACTTTTAAAAGAAAAAACACAGCTGCTTACCAAAGAGTAGGAAGTTACAGGGAAAAAACACTAGTAGGTGCCAGTTCAATTTTCTAATAAATCTTAAGGCTGAGGCTATCCTTTGATTCTTGTGAGTTCTATTTTATCTCAAATGTATAGTTGTTTCTTTTTTGTCACAAAAATGTTATTTTTAGGTAATGACAAAAAGCCAACTTTCCACTAGCAGCTATCCATAGCAATAAACATATAAACTACTAATATTAGCAAAAGCTGACTTATTAAAAGCATACTGCAGAAAAGCAGCATTAGTTACGCTTTAAACTCTCAAACAGAATTGAGAGATTGAAGACAATTTAGAAAGAAAAGCACACAGGTCAATTTATCCTCAACAATGAATATTCATTTATTTCTGGTCACTGCGTAAATCTGGTCTTGTAATTCCTTTATTTAACTGTCAGAGGTTATAAAGATATAAAACTGAGACCACCTTATTATTAGGGACACAGTTAAAACATAAAAAAACCCAAAAAAAGCAACAGGGATACAACTAGTTTAAGAACATATGTGCTCTATGTTTATTTCTCTCTGGTAAAACAGTAGTGTCAACTGGAATTTGAAATGTTTTCTTTATTTAGATCTTGTAGGCTGAACAATAAGCCCTGACAGCTCCGTCTCAGCCCTCTCAAGGCCTGTACCAAATGAAGCCTAAACTCACCATTCAGCAACTGCACTGGCTATGGGATGTCTGGAATTTGTTGTGTGCACTCATCCTTAAAATGGAACAGCTGCTATGAAAGGCTGTTACAAGACACCCAAAGGGGCAAAAGGTTCCAGTGACACCCTTATCTATAACATGATATGAACAGCTTTTGCTGCTACCCTGCTCCCATCTCTAGGTGTAAAGTTACACGATATAAGGGTCCAAAACACTCCACTCAGTAAAACAGAAAGCTGTACAGCTTCTGTTTCTTTTCATGCCATTAACTGTGGAGATGATTACATCACCTATAAAATGTAGTTATTTAGTGTAACACATCTGTATAACCAGTTTAAAGACATGAATTTTAGAAAACTACATTTCTACACTGTTACCACCCCCCACTCACATTTTAGTAAAAGCAGCGCTTGGGCTATGCTTCTCGTGCTCTCTGATTGACTGTACAGAGTCACGAGTTGCATGAGGGGCTCAACCAGGATTCGGCTGTTAAGGATCAGAAAGCAACAGCAATATAGCAAAAACAGCTCTCAGGGGAAATATATCTTTTTACTGCCATAAAGAATATTTTTGTAAGAGAAGCATTTCTGTAATTCTTATTAGTTATATAAAAGAGTGGAAATAACCAGAAGCATGAAGACCCAAAGGTCTGAGCTCCCATCAGAGTCAATGGCAGATTTCCCACTGAATTTACTGGATATGCAATCAAGACCAAATGTGGTATACAAAAAGGAAATGATGAGAGGAGAGACTCTTATTCTCAAATGCATTCTGCATCTGCAAAGTTTGTACGTGTGACTGAAGGAAGTTCATAAATGAGACCAGTGTCCACATGCAATACCACTGTGACAAGTTTTAGTTCTGGTGGGAAAATCCTAAGAACTACTTCTACTTTAAAAAAGAGAGAGGACAGCTTAATTTTCACAGATGCACAGCACTGGGCAAAGCCCAGCATCTTTAGAAGGTGCACTTTTTCACAGACTTCCTCCCATCCCATCCCCACAGCCTCTGCTTTATCTGGTGCTTGCTCAGGTGACTCAGAGACCTGCAATGCTCTGCAACCAACATCCTCCTTCCACCAAAAACAGGTACTATTTCTTGCTGAAGTTCCTTTGATACATCAAATCCTCTTTGTGAACTTCATATTGTAGAGATTAAATAAGTCTGTAATAAGACAGGAAACACTTACCTCTAAACACTTTCATGTCTACATGAACACTGCTATAATTGTAACAGATTGTCAGCTCCACTTCAGGCAAAGCTCAATACCAGCTTGTAGATTCACCTTTTAACCAAACCACAATTTGTTATTTGGCTGTGTGAATGAAATACTATTCCCCACTTCTTCACATCTACCTTTGGGATTTTGGTTGGCCAAATTGTGTTCCATTGCTTTTCCTCAGAGCAATGATTCTCAGCAGCATACAATCCCACCCTCTACCAATGTTCTAGCCCAGGATTTATACCATGAGGTTTATATCCTATATATGCTCCCTCATGGGACAAAAGGCTTATTTTCCCAAGATCATGAATAATCTGGTCTTTCAGGTGGAGTCCAAAGTTAGAATTCCAGAACAATAGTATCCCCAAGACTATCTCAGGGAGTGAGGAAGAAAGAATAATCAGGGAAAGATGAGACTAACAGACAAACATGGAGTAAAACACAGACAAGGAGATATAACAGTAGTATTTGCTTCAACAGGGATAAGGGTAAAGTGAACCTGATTTTAATCCATCAAGAAACAGTGCAAGCCACAGACAATACTGAGTTCTGCTCCAGAGCTTGGCTTTACTCTCCACCTCAAGATGATTTACCTCCACCAAGAGAGACAATCCCAACACAAAAATTCCCCTCCCTCTTTTGAGAGTCCTCTCAGGAACCATTACACCTGCCATGGTTCTGAGGCAAGTAGGTCATCTCAGAGAAAAGGGGGAATGAATCAAACCCCCTACCATTCAAACAGAAGCTGCCTTCTTTGGGCACATCTGGAAGTATGGCTCTATTTCTTAGATGGCTGAGGCACTTCTGTCTTCCTTCCCTGTCACAGACCACTGAAGTAATCCATTAATTAATTACTCAGTATTAATAACCACATTTTACATGCCAAAAAAAACAGCCTTCCATCTTAGGTTTGCCATATTAAATTATCTTGAACTAGGCACATTCTCAGAGGTTTGTCCAATTGTGTATTTGGTTCACACTTCCAGCTCTAGTTCCTTGATGCCCATGCTGCCATCTGAACTTGAACTCTTTACGGTACAGTGTTGTAGTTGGAAATCATGCTAAAAATTGTAACAGCAAAGAGCAGCAATTGCATCTTCCGATTTGACCCACAGCACACTTGAGTTACTACTGTTGAGCTTTGACTGCCTTAGGTATTCCTGCTGCTTTTACTGCTGTCCTAACCATTCTTCTAGATTCAGGTTACCCCATCATCATGAGGAAACATCCATTGGTATCTGGACACATCAGCCTCTCATTTTTAGAGGTCTCTTGGTGTTGTTTACATAGTTCAGAATTACTAAGTCAAAGGTTCAAAACTCGAGGAAAAAACCCCACTAAAATAAAAACCAAACCCAACTGTCTAGAGTTCCACTCCCTCATTTAAAAAAAAAATGGATGACTTGGCCTCCAGCTGTTCCTTCAGCCCTACCACAACAAAATCCCTACTGAAACAAAGCCCTTGAGACAAATCCCATGAGCTCACTACTGGAGGTTTCTTAGTTTCATGTGTGTCATCTGACTGAAATATGCCTTTCCTGTGATCCGGCAACACACTGTACAATCGGATTTGTACTGCATTTTGCTCTTTCTCTCTCACTCAGTATTAATCTTCCTCTTATTTTCTCCTGCACAGTTATGCTGGGCTTGTATTTCTAGCTAAACAGATGTAAGGTAAACCTTAATTTCGTTGTCTGGTCAGTGAACTTTATGATGGTTCTGTTTAATATATACTGTTTTTTTGTGGCTGCCACTAGACTTGTTTTACATCTGTTTGCATTAAAGCACGTTTTCCACTGAATGACTCAGACACCTAAAAGATCCCAAATCCCTCTGAATAGGGTCACATAAATTCTAAAGTGTTTGCTATTCCCTTACTCTAACTTTAGTATCATCAGCTAGCATATACTATGAGCTTAGATCTGATATTCTCATTCAAATTATTTACATATGTATTAGTAAAAAGATCAGTCCCCTGGAGTACGCCACTAGTAACCTATTTTCAGCTAGGGAAATTATCATTTGCAGACACTGTATGCAACCTGCTTTGAGACACTTAAAGCCAACAGGCTATTTTTGCTCCACAGACTCTGTGGTTTAACGACTAAGCTCCTTTATGAAACTTGATAACTTGCTAAAGTGTCATTAATTCACACAGTTTCAATTCTTAACAGTGTTATTTTCCTCATAACATGAAAAAAATAAAACAGCATCGTGATGAATCTGGAAGATCAGAATTGAATGGGTGCTTATATTTCTCAAGAGTCCCAATTTTCTGTGTATAACACTCTTATTCTGGCAAAAAATACAAATAAGCTGTTTAAGGGAATTTCAAGCACACAAACATTACACTGTTAAACTTAGTTCTCCAGCCTTTTTTCTCCATTTGTCCTGAGTTAGTGTTTTACTCACTTTTCCTTTAAAATCATCAGCATTTCTCTATCTGACAGTTGGCAAGTAGGAAGGGAAACGGTTTTAAAGATCAAATTAAGCAAACCTGATTGAATAATTCAGATTTGCCATGGGACTCAATTATTTCTAATAGAAATCCTTATTTTTAAAAGGAAAAAAGTTATTTTCTTTGGCATCCAAATAATTATTTCTTTTACTTCTGGAAACATTGAAGTAGTTGTTTCCTGAGGTTTTACCTGTTAACTCTTTCCTATTTTTCCTGAGGTTTTACCTCTAGCCCAAATCAATGACAGACGCTCCAAAGACAAGCATAAAATAGGCAAGAGATTTCTCCTCTTTGCTCTGGAAAGCATGATATGAAATAGATACGCAAACTAAAACCACTACAGTATTTAAACAAACCTGTCAAAAAGTGGATGGGTTCCCTTACAATAGATATTTCTCCCACTTGTGTAAATGCATTTAGGATACAATCAGCGCTGCTGCAGAAGACCTACACAACTTCATGTAGTGTCAATGCATCCATTTGCTGGAGGTCACCGCTGTCCCTGTGTTTCCCTGTGGCACAGCATCAAGGTTAACAGCAACAGTGCCAATAAACTGAGGCTAGGCAGCATCATGCCTAACCACAGAAATTCCAGAGTCACAGCAGCACAGAACCATCTCCAGGTGATGGATGGACTCATCGACTACTGTGAAACTGCTCATCCCTGCACAAAGGGTGACAATTCCTGAACCCTAGGCAGCCTGCAGGATCCAGTCAAACACTAGGACTGTGCTGCCTTTTCCAGCTCCAACTCAACTACAGTAGCCCAGGAAAGAGACAAGCTCTACAGTCCAAATCCAGGGCTTTATGATGATGGGGTATATGCAGTAAGAGGGGACACCAACAGAAGGGCCTGGAGAATAAATGAAGGATGGTGACAAACCAGGATCAACACTACACAACATGCAACCTGTCTGAAAAAGCATTCCCTGAATAAAAGTAGACCAATCGTATTAGACTCGATAGTTAATTTCTCAGGAAAAGAGAACCCAACACTAAAAAACCTAAACCATCCTCCCCAAATTCACCCTACTTCAATTTAAAGCCAGCCCTGAGGGTAGAAACTTTCTGCTCAGAAGGCTGCTTGTGACTGCAGAGACACAGCTATTGTCTGCTGTCCTCACCCCACCTCTGATGTTCTCTTCTCCTTTTCTTCCAGGGCAAGATGTCAGCTAGATGATATGGAGTCTCTAGGAAGTTACCCAAAGCACAGAGTACAGAGATGAAAGGGTAACCGACTTTGCACTCAATAGGTCTGTGTCCTTTCACAACAAGTCAGTTAAATCCTCTCATTCTCAGTTCTTTGCATTTATACAGAGGATTTTTTTTTTAAACAAGAATCTTCAGATGACTTTAATTAGGTCATGCCTGCAGAAGTATAAGGCAGAAAAAAGGCCCTGAAAGTTTCAATTTTTGGAGCAGAAACGTGGTAACTTTTTAAGTATATTTGAAAGTATTCTCAGGTTTTACAAAGAATGATAAAACTAAGCTTAAATGTTTTTTCCAATTCAAAATTAATGTAGATTACCTTGTAGTAAAAACACAGCTCAAAAAGGACAGCTGCAGTGAGAGTAAAGCCTCCGGAAGAAACAATGTCATAAAAGCACTACATCTAACAACTGTCAATGAAAATTGCCCATGAAAAATGGTTCAAGAAGTGTTTGGATAACACTCTCAGGCATATGGTGTGGTTCTTGGGGTTGTCCTGTGCAGGGCCAGGAGCTGAACTTCAATAATCCTTGTGGGTCCCTTTCAGCTCAGGATATTATACAATTCCATGAAATGGCTAGTTAGGGTTCAAAACTGAAAGTAATTAACAAAAAGACATACGGCTCTGTACAGGGTGGTGCAGTAGGTATATTTCTCAAGAAAACTGATCCTGTTATTACAAGAGTTAAGTTCCTACTTACTGTGATTTTAGAAGCGCTCCAGAGACCTTGTTCCAAGTATAACATGCTCTTCCTTACACTATACTGCTGTTCCAACTATTGAGAAAGAAGTGCTTCCCCAGTTTGGGGCACCATTAGCAAATCCACTAACTATAATCTGCTACACCACTCTTACTGTGCAATGCAAAACTGTGAACACCTCTCCTTGAGAAGCACCTGAACTAAGCAAAACCTATGGAAGGGAATAGGTAGAATTACTCTGTCAAACTATGAGAAAACAGTATAGCTCTTAAAGATACCCCGTGACCTTAAAGAGAACTTCCTATTTAGAGGTAATGGCCATATCTAAGCTGTACAGAAAGAATAGGCTCAGCAATTTGTCTAGGTTTGTAAAATTTCATGACCTGTTTTCCTTCTGCACCACAGGCTACTAACTTGTCTTTAAGCTTCTCCTCTTAATCATGCTGGAATTCACAGATTTCATGCACCTCCCAGGAGTTTTGGCTGTAATACATTCAGCCCCATCCAGAATCCATGCAACAGCGTGAACTCATGCTCAGATAGCAACTGTCCCTCTTTGGAGGGCTGTTAACTTGGCCCAAGTTCTCACCAACATATTTATCTGTGAACAGTATGACGACCTACAGGAGGACCAGGACATGAGAGGCCAAGAACTCATCGAAGCAATGTGTGCTCATTGCAATTTGCTTATGAGCCCACCAAAAATATCAATAAAATGATCTGGGATATGTAAAAGCCATGTATTTATCTCGTTTTCAAACCCTGGTCTAAAAAGATAATGAAAACAGTAACAACAAGGCATGCTGAGGTCAGCAGCATGTCCTAGCAGGGAAGGTGATCCATTTTCAGGGATGCAGTACTGTTCTGGCAGACTGTATCATCGCAGCTTCAAAACATAACAGCAGGATTTAGTGCTGAACAAGTAACAGGGATGTCTTTTTAGTCTCTGTGTCAGGAGAAAGAATTAGGTTATTATACCTTGTTCTGTCTGGCTCTCCTTAAACTTTGGAATATTGGCTGAACTCAAAGAAGTTTGGCAGAAGATCCCATCTCAGCAGTAGTTCAAGTTCACTCAAATTTCACTGAGCTAGGAAGGCAGATAGAGATGTTCCAAGTGCCCCTTTAAATGCCCTAGGAAGGAAACAGCTGCAGGGCAGATTCATACATTGGACAAATAACCAACAGGAGAGTGATTCAGGTACAAACTAGGAGTTTGGCCACAGTGGAAATAGTATTCCATAAATAAATTGCTTCAGGACATGAAGGTCAAAGAAGTGTACTCTCCCTGATAAATAATGCTGGTAACAACAGATGGGGAGAAGACTGAGGTACTCAATTTTTTTGCCTCAATCTTTCGTGGCAACATCTCTTTCCGTAATTCTTGAGTGGATGGACAGCAGAATAAAGACTAAGTCCCACTGTAAGTAAGGATGAGGTTCATGACCACCTGAGGAACCTGAATGTACATAAGTCTATGGACCCAATGAGGTGCATCGCAAAGCCCTGAAGGAACTGGCTGATGCAGTTACCAAGACTCTCCCCATGATATCTGAAAAATCTCGTCAGTCAGATGAAGTCACCAATGGCATCCTTCTCTCTAAATTGGCAAAGATGGATTTGATGAGTGGACTACTAGATGGATAAGAAAGTGATTGGACAGTCTCATCCAGAGAGTAGTGATCAACAGCTCAGAGTCCCAATGGGCATTAGTGACAAGTGGTGTCCCTCAGGGGTCCATACTGGGACCAGTGTTACTAAATATTTTGATTAATGACATGGATGAAAGGACCAAATGGAGTGCACTAAGGTAAGTGGTTCAGTTGACAGTCGTGAAGGATACCAGAGGTCCCCAGGGGGACCTGGATAAGCTGGAGAAGAGGGGCCATGAAAATCTCATGAGATTCAACAAGGTCAAGTGCAAGGTGTTGCACGTGGATGAGGCAACCTCCAGTATCAATATTGGCTGGGGGATGAACAGACCAAGACCAGCTCCGGCCAGAAGGAATTGGGGGTGCTGGTGGATGAGTGGCTGGACAGCTGGTGGATGAGAAGCTGTGCGCTCACAGCCCAGGAAGCCAATTGTACCTTGGGTTGCATCAAAAGCAGCAAGGCCAGCAGGTCAAAGGAGGGGAATTTGCCCCTCTTTTCTGTTCTGTTGAGACCTCACCTAGAGTGCTCCATCCAGCTCTGGGTTCCCCAGCACAGGAAGGGCATTGACCTGTTGGAGCGAGTCCAGAGGAGGCCACCAAGGTGCTCAGAGGAATGAAGCACCTTTTGTATGAGGAAAGGCTGAGGGAATCAGGATTGTTCAGACTGGAAAAGAGAAGGCTTTAGGGTGACATAATTGCAGCCTGAAGGGAGCCTACAAGAAAAATGGAGATAGTCTATTTACAAGAGTACATACTGACAGGACAAGGGGCAATAGCTCCAAAGTGAAAGACAATAGCTTTAGATCAGGTTTTAGGAATAAATTCTTTACTGTGAGGGTGGTGTGGCACTGAAACAGGTTGCCAGAGAGGTTGTGGATGCCTCATTCCTGGAATTGTTTCAGTTCAGGTTGGATAGGGCTCTGAACAACTTGGTCTAGTGAAAGGCATCCCTGTCCAAGGAAGAAGGGTTCAAACTAGGTGATCTGTAAGGTTCCTTCAAAGGCCATTCTATGATTCTATGACTATTTCAAAACACCTGATGCACATTGTGTACTATAGCATAAACTTAGGCTACCGGAATTTGCTCTAACTCTGAAAATACCTGTTGAAAAAATCTTCATAGTGCAGATTATTTGTCTTAAAAACATATAATAATTGACAACAGTGAGAACATGCACTAGCCTTTTCCTCCTTCAAATACGAGGTCAGATCTCACCTTGGTTTGACTTCACAGGAGCCGATTCCTGTTATTTGCACTCAAAGTGCTTCTTCTTGAATTAGAAGTACTCCTGATTTACCATCATTTCAGTTTCATTGAGACTTTCAACTGCTTTGTGCAAATTTACACAGAGCATCTGATTATGCAAAAGACCGGGGGGAAAAAAAAAGTCAGAAAAGGTCAAAGATCAAAGAACATGTAATATTGTTTGGAGCCAAGTCAGAATTCTAATGACTGAGCAAAAGACCTTATTTGACACCTATGCTACTGAAATCACAATACACTTCAGGAGCGAAGACAAAAGTAGAAATCTACATTTTTGGCTTTATTTTATTAAAATGTGGTTCAATTGGAAAGTTGGCAAGATTTAGAGTTACATTAAAGACAGAAACCAGTAATGTAGACATCTTTGGACTATTCACCAAGTTTCAGGAATGGAGCATTAGAAGTCTGCTTTGATGCTTTCCTTTCAAACAAAATTTTAGTTCATCACTTGGCAAGGTTTCACAACCACACAAGAAGTCATCTTTCATAGATGGGTATGCACAACCACCATAATTTCTGATGGCAGGCAGGGGCCACCAAATATTCAACTGTTTACTACAACCATTTTGAAAGGAAGGAGTGGTAAAGTCTGTCTATAACATATGTTCCACAAAACATATTCTTTTCCTTTTTATAAAAATTATTCTTAATACAAAACTAAGTCCCAGATAGGTTAAGGAGCACTAGGATGGACAGATTACTGAGCTTCACAGGCTATAAAACTAAATGTATCATACTTAGAACCTTGTTGGTAAGTTGCAAGAAATACAAAGGTAGCCAATACTGAAAAATCAGTTATAAAACCATCAGTCAGTTCAATGACAAATAAAATTTAAGTCATCTGTGTTCTCATTTCTCTCTCTCCTGAAGACATTCACATAGTGACAGAATTTATCACATACAGCAACATGCTGTGCCCTGCTGCAGAACTGCTTAGGCAAAGACCTAACCAGAGCCAGGACCTGACAGTGGTAGAAGGTTAATACCAAACATCCTACACTTTGAAGAACTATCACCCTTCTGTAACAAAAGGGAGCTTAAGAAAAGGAAACCTAGCACAACGATAGGCCTGTCACAGAAGGTGGAAGCAGATGGCAAAGTTTCACCTACGTTGCTAAACCAATAAGCCACCAAGCTTCAAGAACCACCCTCCACTGTTTCAGTTGCTTAATCTTGTATCTCAGGTATACTCCACCAACTCTGGGTGCACGAGCAGAGTACTCTGTACTAACATGACTAGGGAGTGAAGTGAAACACAACAGCACTTGATGTGATATACTAGAGAGGCCAAAGTGGACTTCTACACTAGCACAGAGACATTAGCATTAACTTCAACCAACTTATGTGTAACTATGACACCAGTGTGGGACAACTAAGCCTACCGCACAGACTGCTTTTTGGGCAGTATGGCAAAGAACTAGGTATTTTTTCTATATTTATACAAAAAGTTTTTATTCTCAGCATGGCTCGAAGCCATCCTTAAAAGCTCAATTGTCTTAAGTGCTAAATGGGTTACTTGTCCAAAGTAGTACCAAATAATAGAAAAGGTTGAGTGTTACATACATTCAACAACTATCACTAACAACTGTGAAGGTATGGAATGTTTGTCTGATGAACAGAGCAATTTCCTTCATGCTACAGTACATCACGTGGAGATTTACTCAACTTCTAAAGCATATGAAAGCAGAAGGGGGTATACTGCAAAATTTCTCCTGTTCTTTGTAGTCTCCTGAGCAAAGGCCAGCCTCAAGCTGCTTGTAATAAATTGGCAAGAATTGCCACCACTATGAACAGCGCATGAGGAGCTTGAGGAGGATTTAAAATGATGCAAGGTCTGATTAGTGGGCTAAAAGGAGAATTTTTGATGCTGAAGCCTGGAAAGATTGCAAGTATGGTTTGGGAATTAGGGATATCAAAACAATGGAGTTTGGAGTAATCAAGGAAAGAGATAATTAACATAGAAAGCACACATCTTTAAGCAGCAGACACAAGGGCATACAAAAATGCTTGTTAACTCCAAGATGCATTTGCAAATCTGAGTGAAAACCCTATTTTATATCAGGGAATAACAGCCTGAATCTGCCTTTAAAATTAATCCCTTCCATTCTACTATTTAAAACAGAATAGGTGCATAAGCTATTTAGAATGGACAGGGGCAGTTGGTTGCTCGACAACATCTTTGCTCTTGACTGATTGTGAGTCGGAGTAAGAAATTTTGGCACACAGAATGGTGGCATAGTTCAGTCCACACATGTGGAGACTCGGGATGACTCCAGTCAGATCAGCAAGTTGGTTTTGTACCTGTACTGGAAAAGAAAGGGCATTCTTTTTCACGTGACACCTCAGATGGAGGCAGGATTATAGTTTTACAGGTGAGGAAGATGGCCTGAGTGCCAGAACCTCTTTCACACCTCTACAGAAGGCCCCTCAACTTACTAGCAGTTCCTGATGTAGACCCTTAGTGCCACAATCAAAGGATTCAGCATGAAGAAAACAAGATGTTATTGACTCTTCTTGGAAAAGTGATATTGATCTAGTCAGTGTTACAGTCTGATTTATAAGAAACTGGGGCAGCTTCAGTAAAACTATCAGAGCACACATAAAAGTATGAACTTGTTCTCAAACTCTTTACTGTGCACTAGTGCTTCCAACATTATACTTTGCTGCAGTAGAAGCCCCACTGCAGTTGAAGTAGGGCTCGCAAGCTTGAGTAATGGGCTGGCCTCTGCCTTACACTTCTTAGACCAGCTGCTGTAACTCAAGTGTGATGGGAAATGTCAGCCTGTTTCCTGACCTCTTCTGAGAAAAGGAATGCAAGCACTGAAAGATGCAGATAGTTACCATGATGGACAGAGGAAAGAGGAGGGATAGAGAAGGGAAAAATCAAGTGGAGGCAAAATTATTTTCAAAAAGAAAGGCTAAGCCCTTCAGGTGTTCACACTCACCTACTTGTACTTATATCTCTCAGCTTACCCCAGTGTACCTGTGAGAAGACCAACAACTACATGGACATCATATTCTGCAAATAATGCTACCCTGCTGAGCTTGCACACTGTCTGTTAAGAGGCCTAAGTCCAGATGTATGCTTGGTACAGGCTATGTAAAGGGAGATCCAGTGACACATTATTAAAAAGATTAGCTTCCAAAAAAAGAAAAAGCAAAGTGCTTAGTCAGAGCAGAAGTCTCTCCTCTAAAGTTATTTGCTATCTTCCAGACTCAAGTTTATTCCTTTTAAAATCCAGTGTTCCCCTGCCCGTGTACTTTCTCTTCTCTTGTCCATCCTGTGGTTTTTAACAGTTTGGAAAACTTTAGGGGCATTCCTAAGTGGTTACAGATGTGTAAAGGATGCACACTACAGGCCACTTCATCACAAGGATGACATAACCCTTCATGCCAGCTTCAGAAGTAGCTCGATTAATATGGAACCCAGAGACACAAATGTCCCAGACTTGCTGTGTGCCTGTTGAGAGTGATGGGATTAAAACAGCAGCTGGCAGTGCTCTGTTCCAAGAAAGCTCACAGCATTATTCAGTCTTGAGCTCCCTCTTCCTCTGTGGAGCCATTTGATCCTTAATCTCTTTTATGGATTCTTAACCCTTTTGATGTACTTCTCGATTCGACCAAGCTTGACAAACACATCTTTATGCCAAAATATGGGTGAAGACTATTAGATGTCACAGCTGCACATCTATTTTGAACACTACTTACAAGTACTTGTCAACCTTGCATTTGCACGAACTGCATAGCATGTAGTTTATGAAATTAAGTGCAGAGAAATAATATTTTAAAATCCACTGTACTGCTTTTCCTGACTCACGTTGTGATATATTGATAAATAGGTAGACAACAGAGGGATGGGAAAATAACAGAACTGAAGAAGTAGTTCAAGGCTGGGAAATGGCAGAGGTGAGGGTAAAAAAAGTTACCTTGAACTAGCACTAATGAAGTTCCTCTCCAGGAAGAGTACTGTACAGCTGAAGTACAGTATTTCAATACTGTCATTAAAATGTTCCATACATATTGCTTAATAAACGTTATTCATTACAAGGATTTCTTTTTCACTACCTGATCATTGGTACATATCCCCCTGTATTTCCACCCCTCCCCCATGTTCTTGTCTATTTACTCAGTTCCTATTATCAAAAAAATCCAATAAATCTTTATTGAGTTAGACTTATATATGAACATATCTCCTCTCCAAGGAACATATTTTAATAATTCAGATCATGGCTCTGTACTGCCATTTCTTTGACTTCAGGGGTTGATGCAGCGGGCTAGAAAGCCAATTTAGACAGGCTTAAATATTACCACATTTCCATGATTATCCTATATTCCAGTATTCAGTTTGGCATATTTGGTGGGTATGAACTATTACTGTACTCCACACCACCTCCCCAGAAGATTTCAAGGAATAAATCATCTTTCAAACAGCACAGTAAGTACCACTATCAAACATGACACATGTATCCATGTAATGAAAAAAATCACACAGCACTGCAAGCTATTGTTTGAAGGCAGATATGCCAGTATAGTAGCAGTCATATTGTAAAGCACACATCAATGGTAGAATTAAAGTCACATTAAAACCCACCCAAGCCTTACAGGGACACTGCTCAAGCCCACAAGAAGATTGATTCTATGGGAAAGCTGACAGCTACTTGGGATCTTATCACCATAAGAATTCAACAATAGGAAATTTCAATTACCACAGAGGAGAAAATTCCCAGCTTTCCAGTGAGAGGCAGAGAAAGGTCACAACCTATAAAATCTCTATAAAATCACAGCAATAATTACTTTAACATACTAACATTCCCATCCTCACAGCCTTCTAGCCTTGGCCTCCAACAACAAAAGCCTCCACCTTCCCTAGCAGATATGAGAATTATTCTCAGTGGAATTAATTTGATTAAAAACATCCCTATTGAGTGTTTTAAATGGCATGACAACACTATGTGGCAGAAAGCATATATTGTCCCATGTGCAAGAAAAGACAATGGTGAATCTCTTCCTTTTCCATTGCTATCCAATTCAGCTTCTTGCTTTATGACCTTAAGACAGATTTCAAACCCATCACTGGCTCAAGGCTAAAAAAAACATCGCTTAATTTGAGATGCTGGCCCATATAGATTAAAAGGAGGAAGTTCAACATTTGGGAAAACTGCACAGAGAAAAACTTTGGATATCCAATTTAATAAATAAAAATCCCCAAAGTAGGCAGACAACGGAGGTAGAACAGGAGGCTCACTGGGCTTTGGAATGCTAAATCCTAACTGCAGAGTGCAGCTGTGGCAAAGAAGGGCTCTGCATGTCACTCTGACAACCAAAACACAGCAATGCTGCCACATTTGAGACTATCAAATTGATTTTTCAGCCTAAGACAGCACTAGCTGTTTCTCGTGCTTCATAGCTAAGTTCTGGCACAAAGTCTAAAACTTTCCAAACTGTTTAACAGATTACACAAACGGCCAGCAGTAGCTAAGCACGGAGAAAGTGTTCTCAGTAATGTATTCTACTGTGATAAATTCTGTTTTAGCCAGCCTGTGATTTCTGTCCTAGTTAAGTCCCACTGGAAGAAAAAAGAAAACGGAAGGAATCAAACATAAAGCAAAGAACTGACTGAAATGACTCTTCAGGGCCTTCCCTGCAGTGTTAGCACTCAAAGCTGGACCTGGGCTCCCAAAAGTCTTTAGCTAGAGCAACACTAATTAATTGAGGGCACTTTGGAAAATGCCTTTCAATCCCATGCTGTGACTGCTGGACGGCTCACAAAGTTTCTCGCTCGAGTCCTTTCTGGTCTTTTGAAGCTCTGCTGGAATATGCACTGCACAGTCTGGGGCACAGGAGCGGCTTTCACTGGATGGGACCTTCCTTGAGGTGGTTAACTGAACAGGTGCAAGGGGCCCAGGGAGCGAGCAGGAAGCAGGACTGTGGCTGCCAGCTCTGCACGGCTCAGGGGCCCTGAAAGGAGCCAGTCAAGGAGAAGAGGAGTCAAACCTGAAACTGCAAAAGCTGCTCCTCATCTGTCTCTGAGCAGCAAGAGAAAAAAAAGAGTGTAAATCTAGCACATAAGAGAAACAAAGAGAAAATCTCACCTACAAAGCCATGCAGGTATATTAGCAGAAATTGAGTTCTGAAGTGCTGTATAAAACACATGGTGTGGGCAACAACCACTGTGAACTGAAATGACTGTGGCTGCACCCAGGTGTACCTCTGTGGGAATATACACCAGGGTGCTGGGCAGAAATGGGTAGACAAACAGGAGGAAAGCAACCATGCCAGAGAGGCTGTGCTGTGTGCAGATTTTGAACATTGGATGCCCCACTTTATATCAACAGGGAAGCTCACAAGAGGCAGAATAAAAATCAAAACTGATTTTATTCCAGCCAAAACTAGCAGCAAGCCGAGACTTCCAGGGGACTTGCACATGTGTGTTCAGACTCACCGTACTGAGACTGATGAAAGAGTGTTCCTTATGCTGCTCTTGACAGGAGCAAATGATTAAAATTCAAGTTTCTCAAGAATAGCAAAGCCAGCCAGAGGCTACTGACCCAGAGGCAGCTATTGAAAGACAGCAGGTGTGAGAAGATCTTGCTGCTCTTCTATTGCTAAATCACACATTAGATGATGTTTGAAGCTAGTAGTGTCAAGGGTGAGCTGGGCTGAAAGGGGCAATAACAACACTGGATATAAACAATAGCTTAAAAAAGAGGGGAGCATAAAATAATGTACTAAATGTCTCAGCAGTTTGCCTTGAGTTTTGACCAACACTTCTCATACAGATAACTTTCCACAGTAAAAGAAACAGAAAAATTACAAGCTTATAATTAAACTGCCTAAAGAACCAGTAAACTTCTGCGTGCTGTTGCTTTTATGCCACTTTCAACAAAGTTAATGCCAGTATTAGCCATGACCAGATCTATCCTGGCTTGACTGTCGGGCTGCCTTTTTCCAGTTCCCTGTTTTTATGACCTATGTTTCCAAACACTCATCGCTGCTCCAAATTAAAAGGCACATCTTCAGTCTGTTTTCAATTCTCTCAAAGAGCAGTAAGAAAAACTTCCAATGTGTCAATCAATATATTTAATGTAGCTCTGCTTCTGTTACAGAGACACAGCTATTTAAAAAAAAAAAAAGCTGCCATTTTAGAATACGAACAATTCATTTGTTTGTGAAACTCCCTGGACGCGTTCTGCTTTATCATCTGCAATACATAGGTGCCTGTACTACAGAAAAATACAGTGGTAAAGTCAGAGTATATCCATATTCCAAAGTGCTATTTAGGAAATATAATTTGAAATTTGAAAGTGTTATTGACAAACTTTGTTACATGAAAAAAGTTACAATTAAATACATCAGCATCTTTTTGTTTGCACTAATTTATCTGATGTGCAACACAAAGAAGCTATTCTAAAACCCAATGAACATTCAGATAACATAGCAGCATTATTATTGCTAAGGTCAAGTTCTTTCACTTGCACCTTTTGCTTTATAATTCTGACCTTGCTAGACCTCATTTTCAGACTCCCTTGCTAGTTCACTTTTAACAAATTTCTGGATATGCAAATATTTGAAGACAATGGAATGGGGATAAAAATGAGACCTATGCTGAAGATGGTTTGAGAAAAAAATGTTGTTTTTTTCATAGAACAGTAAAGTAATTGCCACATTTTAAGTGTTTGGTAAAATATAATCAAACAATAGTTACTTCTAGGACTGTTATTAGAGCATTAATCTGGGTGCCTTTAAAATTCAAACTGCTTTAGTTTTAGGTGACATTATTTAAAATTCTAGATTCAAGCCAGAAAAACCAAGCATTCTCCTTTGGTCAGGGACTGGTTCATGCTATTTGAGGATTTTTGTTTGGTTGTTTTTTTGTCTGTTGGGTTTTCTATATTTTTTAATGTAATATTGATATATCAAGCTCATTTTCAAATAAGTTTCAGATAAACAGCCACCACTACTACTACTAAAAGAAACACAGCAGAAAACCCCACTGATCTGAGAATCCATTATTGCTTGTTGCAGAACTGCCCCTCTCCCATCTTCAGCTTTGCAGGACTCATTGAGATATCTGTCCTCTGAATTTTGGTGGGCAAACATTGTAGGATCACGTGAAGTGATGGGAATGCTGTTACATGCACTCGTGGGGATCCAGTATCAGGAAGAAGACCAAAGACTAAGCCCCTTGGAACTCAGGCCAGTTTACTGAATGTGGTCAGTATACATGACTTTCAGGATATAGCACAAACAGCTACACTACCTACAGACAACTGTTTGTGAAAAGCCAGATTTTGGTTACTCTGAAGACACTGAGTGGTACAGCTACAGTTCTCAGGCTCCATTCTGAGCCTGGATATTTAGAACATGAATAATGCCATTAACCCAGGAGAATTAGGTAAGCCCCATGGTTTTCCAATGACTTAGTTTTTGTCTGCACTAATTTTACCTCCAAATCTGCATGTCTGAAACTCCACACTCTTCAAGTCTGCTTAAAGTGATTACGTCTTCTCAGTAAATCTTAGATTGTTCTTTCTCCTGGCTGCAGAGCTGTCTGCCTGCAATTTCTCAAAAGAGAGCCAGGATTTCATATCCATTGGCCCCTGCATTCCTGCCAAAGCCCTGCAGAAATGAGAGCTGCTGCAGCTGCCAGGGTTTATTTACACACATTCCTGCCTCAAATTGAATTAATGAGCATAATATAACTCAGGCAATGTCCTCCACAGCTCTTGTTTCTCTTTGCCCCTCTTGACATTTCTTTCTCTCACACAACCCCTCTTGTAGTCTGCCTTAAAGCAGTATCCAAAGTGATTCTGGTGTAAAAAAAGTAATTGCAGACACATTTAAGTTGATAGACTTGAAAATGCCTGCTTACAGCCTTACTTCATGGAAAGCCCAGGATCCCGTTAATGAGTATCCAGAAGGTTAAATTGAACTTATTTGTTCTGTTCAATCCAAGTTTGCCAGTTTAGCAATAAGCTTCAACATATAATCACTCATAAAGACTCAGTCTTGGAAAGAGCTCTGATGCAACAGATGAGAGCAGCTGATACTACAACATACCTACAGCCATCAATGTTCCCACACTATATCTAGTAATCTCTACACGTGTCTCCAGCCTATTTCCACCCTCAGAAATCTGAAATTCTGCACCCACAGCATAAAGGGTCCCACCATAAACAAGTCCTATAGGCACTGTATGGACACATCACAGAGGAAGCTTCTGTTCTGCTGCTAACCAGACCAATGCAGTGTTTCCAATGTGTTGTGGCGGAGACAGAGCACAAAAATGTTTCTCCAAATATTCACCTCCATGTGACTAACAAAGTCCATTCTCCCCTCTATTATCATCCTTTACAGTGTGTATCTCTCACATACTGTGTATATTACATGAAGCTTGAAAGGCTTAAAACAAAAGGCTTATACTTCTATTCGAAGTGTTAAAGGAATAAAACCATTAATGATATATACATTTGCCACATCAACACTGCACCACTAACATGCAAGAACGTAGCTGGCAACAGATGGAGTCCACCTGCCTCTTGGGAAAAGGATGTTCGCACAAGCAGCAGATCTCACTGAAAAAGCTTTAAACTAGATTTGAAGGGGGAAAGGGATAAAACCAGGCTTGCTAGATTTAAGTCTGGGGGTGGCATGCCAATGTTTAAGTCATGTTCTTCGGTCTGACATCTCAGTGGAGGCAGGGGATGAAGACCCACACAGCAGCCAAAACACAAGGGTTATTGAAGTGTTAGAAACTATAGAAGCTCCTGAGAATGGCCACACAGGAATTAGCACTTCTGCCCCTCCAAATCTGGCAGGCTCATTAGCCCCAGTACTCACAGTATGGTATACATATATATATCATGTTATGCATCTATAACAGAGGATGAGCTGGAAACCATGGCATAACAGGATAGTGTGATGCAGTCATGGCAACATGGCAATGACTCACACACAACTGGAATGCTGCAATAGATTGCTCCAAACTTTTCGGACAGGATGGACAAGGAAGGAGAGGTGATGGGGTAGCCTTGTATGCTAGGGAGCATTGTGAATGTCTAGAATTTGATGATGGTGGTAACAGGGTGGAGAGCGTATAGGCAAGAATCAGGGGAAAGGTCAACAAGGCAAATATCCTTGTGAGAGCCTGTTATAGAGCATCCAAACAGGATAAAGAGGCAGACAAAATATTTCATAAGCAGCTGGGAGAAGTCTCATGATCATTCCTTGTTCTTGTGGATGACTTGAACTTACCAGATGTCTGCTGGAAATATAACACAGAGGAAAGCAAACAATCTAGGTCACCTGCTTAGTAGAAGAAGGAAAGACTGTAGATCTTGTCTGCCTGGCCTTCAACAACACTCTTGACACCATTTCCCAAAGCATTATCCTGGAGAAACTCTGCTCATGGCTTAGAGGGGTGCACTGTTCACTGGGTAAAACTCTGGCTTGATGGCTGGGCCCAAAGGGTGGTGGGGAATGAAGTTAAATCCAGTCACCAGTCGCATTTCCCAGGGCTCAATACAGAGGGTAGCCCCATTTAGTATCTCTACCAATGATCAGAACAAGGGGATTGAGAACACCCTCAGCCAGTTTGCAGATGACACCAAGTTCGGTGGGAGTGCTGATCTGCTGGAGGGCAGGAAGACTCTACAGAAGGATCTGGACAGGCTGGATTGACAGGACAAGGCCAAGTGCTGGGTTACAACAAACCCCTGTAGTACTGCAGTCTTGGACAATGTGGCTGGAAAGCTGCCCAGCAGAAAGGGACCTGGGGGTGCTGGCTGACAGCAGCTGAACATGAGCCAGTTGTGTGCAGAGGTGGCCAAGAAGGCCAGTGCCATCCTGGCCTGTATCAGCAACAGTGTGGCCAGCAGGACCAGGGCAGTGACTGTCCCCCTGTACTCAGTACTGGTGAGGCCACACCTCGAATCCTGCTCTCTGTTTTGGGCCCCTCACCACAAGAAGGACATTGAGGTGCTGGAGCATGTCCAGAAAAGGGCACCAGAGCTGGTGAAGCTTCTGAAGCATAAGTCTTATGAGAAGCAGCTGAGGGAGCTGGGGTTGTTTCGCCTGGAGAAAAGAAGGTTCAGGGAGGACCTTATTGATCTCTACAGCTACCTGAAAGGAGGTTGTAGTGAGGTGGGGGTCAGTCTCTTGCCCCAGGTAACAAGCAATAAGAACAAGAGGAAATGGCCTCAAGCTGTGCCAGGGGAGTTTTAGACTGGATATGCAGACAAATTTTTTCACTCTTATGGTGGTCAGGCATTGGAACAGGCTGCCCAGGGAAGTGGTGGAGTCACCATCCCTGAAGGTACTTAAAAGACAGAGATATGGCACTTGGGGACAATTAAAGCAGAAACCTGTTCTGGCTGCAACTGGCATGGGCTGGTTGTAAATTTGGTAGCATTTGGACTAAACAGAAGTGGCTGTCATTTACTGTTTTGCCTGTGACATCCCGCAGGCTGCTTAACTAGAAGCTGATGCAGACTACATATGTCTTTAAACAACTCTGCTTGCTTGCACAGAATAAGCATGATAAACACTTAAAAACATAAGCTTCTGACTTTCAACATCAAGAGACAAGACCACATGTACTCTTCACAGTTCCAACCCTAAATTCAGTCAGTAATTTTACTTGAAAGCTCTCTCTCACTCTCCTCTCCAGCTATTCCCAACCTTTCCATATAATTCCACACTTCTCAGTAGTATTTTCTCCCTTACACAGAGCTGATATCAAATACATTAAATACATTAATACAATAAATCTTAATTAAGTCCTTGGAACCAAGATTTTGGATTTTGTGGCTTCCTTTCATACAGCTTTTGGTCTGTGTGAAGATGCCAGTGATTCAAGGGTTCAGCTGTTGTTCACATACATTCTCAATGAACAGCAGTGCTGAGACCCATCAGCCCAGTGAGATTTTCCCTAAATACAGATGACAACAGCACTTTTTACAGGCACCTAAGAAAATTTGACTGACAGAGCATTTTTTCTAGTTGTTCTGCTCCCCACCAGATACCCATCTTATTACACCATAGACTCACTTAGCGGTATCCAGTTTTATAAAAACACAATGAAAGTCAACTGTATAACACTAAGAAAATCATCTGATTTCTGTTTCAGAGTGGAGAAATTTAACTTGAATTTGGAAAAGCCTTCCCTGAATGGAGCTTCCTAGTTGAAGCAAAGCTTGAAGTGCTTACTTCTCAGGCTTTTCTGATACAGAAATAGCCTAAAAAGACCCTTTTTGGTGCATCTTTCTTACAAATTCACTCAGAAACCCATAACAAAACTATTTATTCCATACATGAAAATGAAATGCCTAACACTGGCAGCTCTACTGAATGTACATACACTGCAGGAAAACATGCTGCAAGGAACAGCTTAAATAGATGGATACAGGGCCCAGAAGACTAATAAATACCAAAAGAAAACCCTTCAGATGCTCACTTAGACGCCTACTCCAAAACATTGCACAAAAGAAGTCCTTGTAAAGGGGATAGTCATTTTCTGTAGCATCTAAAATTATACTCTGCTAACCATATCTTGCCTTTGAGTCAGTCACACATTTTCCACACCTAAGTAAGGGAAAGCAGTGAATTAAGTATGGTGTGGAAACATTCAAAACCAATGTTTCTTCATTCTACTCTTCATATTTCTTTGTCCTCTCAACAATTAAGAATCACACTCCCTCAGCATCTCCTTTGCTCAATACTGGTGCAGCTCACAAACTATTACAGGTGGAATTGATGGCTGGGAGATATTCATGCTCTTCCTTCTCAGAAACTTACATGAAACACAGCATTTCAATCTCAGCAAGCCCATCAGTTTAGAAAATGCGATGAAGAAAACAAGTTGGCACATCGTATTTTTCTGGCTCATTTCTTTGACATTAACTGGCATCTCCCAGATACTGAACATTGTAAGAAATTGTTAGTACCTTCAGAGAAATGAGAAATGGTGTTTGACATCATGAATTTAGGGTATTTTATTGAAAACAGAAAAAGCCATTTTGGGTCAATTCCAACTTTTATTCTACGGTGCAGCCTGTATCCTGCCTTCTCCTACGCCACCAAACTCCATAAACCACTCTGCGCTACAAAGAAAGCACTTGCTTGTCTTTTGTGTGTGACAACACTACTGTCCAAGCTTTCCCTGCACTGGCCTGCTAACTTACAGTAAGCATGAAACTGCCTTCAGTTATATACTGGAAAAGGAAGATCTGTCCAGAGCTGCAAGATGGAGCTCTGCAAGATGCTGCAGCTCTTAGCTGTGGAAGAAACTTGCTTCCCAACATCAAGCTACTGAGAAGTGCTGTTTGTTGGGGTTTATGCTACAGAGACCAACAGGGGCACATCTGATCATACATGGCCCCCTTCCACACCTCAGGCATTATGTTATGGACAACACCTGTATTATTCTCTCCTTTACTCCTATCAATCCCATTGAAACATGTACTAATCTAAAGAAAATGCAGCTCTGTGGAAACGTGTACCTTCTTAGCACCACTTTTCTAACACTGGCTCTTTTCCACAGTCTCCTTCCAACAAGGTTTACTGGTATAGATACACCAGCTCAAGTGCTACAAATACCCCAACAAGAAATTACACTCTGCAAGCCAAATAGGTGCAGTTTGACTTCCTGCCCAGACTGAAAAGCCCAAAGGCACTCTCAAAAGTTACTGCATTCAGATTAGAATTGCTTTTTGCCTGCCACATCCACCAGCAGAGAGGCAGCACAAGATACCATCACTGCCATCAACTCTCAAGTTAACAGGAAAGCCGTAGGGGACACCCTGTACCAGCCAACCCACAGCAGCAGGCAGGGTACTCAGAAAGGCTGCACTCCTTCCAGCATCACTGCTCCTGAAGCAGGCGTACCCACGTTTGCCTTAGAACAATATAAGGGAGATCATTTCCACTCCTCGGGGCTTTTTGGATAAAACTTTGACATAATACAATTGGGGGAAAAAATGATCTCATGAAATGTATACTGTAGGGAGGAAAGGGAATAAAGGTATGTTTCAAATTGATCTGGAAATATTTTCCCATGTGAAATAGTTAGGCTTGTCTTTTACAAAAATGCAGTCCAACTAGTGCAGGAAAGAAACAATGGCATGGAGCACAAATTCAACTAAACAAACAAAAAATCTTTCACAAACAAACCCCCTTTATAATATGTAAATTCAAACAAAAACATAACATGACCCTTCAGTCCCTAAGGAACAAAGGTGAAAACAACATCCCAACCAACCCCCAAATATCTGCTATCTACACTTCCCTGCATCCATCAGAAAACAAAGTGACTTAAGTGTGACCAAAGAAAGCCATAAAACCACTAATTCCAACCCACAGACAGTCACCTCCTGCCCTCTGGAATAGATCCCATCTGCTGCTCCTCTTCTTTTCAAAAGGAACCACCGCTGCATTGCTATGAGTTTGAACGCCCTTTTAAAAACCATCTGACGTACACAACTACCATCTCCCTCTCTTTCTGTCCTACAGATTATAGGAATAGCAGCATACTGGTCTACTGATCTACTCTCTCCTGCCCCTCTTCGTCATGCCAAACCATTTAGGCAATAAGCTCCACATGGGAAGAGGATATTGCTTGATTCCTTCACACCACCTGGAAACACAGCCTGTTCCCACACAACAACCTCGCCCCACAGTGCTCAGTAGTGAACGCGTGCAGAGACCGACCCAAATCTCTCGGCTATGAAGCCTCTTGTGTTGCCCACCAGCCCAACCTACCCACCTCCACACACAGCTCACTGCCAGCCTACAATGTTCATCTGCAAGAGGCTGAGTGCTTCACAAGAGGCATAAAAACTGTTTGGCTACTCTCCAGTTATGCTATCCAACTGAGAAAAAAGTTTTTTCTTTACTGAGATGCGCACAAGCCCTTGCTATACACAGCAAAACCCACACTGCAGAGCTGTTTGGTTTTTCCCCTTAAGTTCCTAATGCAGAACACAGCCACATCAGGAATGCTCTGATCCAGTATGGCAAGTCATATGTTCTTAGTTTGTCCTTGCTTGTCAACAGGGCTCAAAACACAGACTTTTTTTGTAGACATGAGTATTAGTGTACACTGCCTCTGGTACAATACAGTAGCTGCTCTTCTATATTTAAAACCAGCTGTTTCTAATTAAGAAAGTACGGAATAGGATATCTTCCAAACATCTTTCCATGAGCTTGCAACAAGGCTTTGCTACTTTTAACGTATGAGAAAAGTTACTTGGGTAAATTTTGAAGGACATGAAGCAACACTGGATTTCAAATTGAAAAAAGATACAACTTTTGAAGCATAGTCCATTACCATGGAATGATAATTCTATCCCGAGTAAAGGAGCTTGCTCCTGGAACTGCTACACCCTGCTCAAAAGCCAATAAATCAGGATAATCAGCCAATTACACAGAAGTGTAAATGTTCTGTATTTCTATTTAAGCTACTGAGCAGCACTTAAACTCGTTAAGGCTATCTGATCTCCAAAGAGACATTGGCCAGACAGCATGGCTAGAGTCCAGGTTATACTGCTACACGGAAGGAAAACCAGCTGACCCCTTATGCATCATCCGTACAACCTGCAGGTAACCATTCATATCCACTCATTTTCCTATTGCTCCCCCATCTAACACACTCACCTGCTAGTCACAGCTCTTCTGCAGGGCAGGAATCAAAACGGAAGTGAAGGTGAGCAAACGAAGGCTTCTGAGAAGTTTGAAGGCCAGCTGCCTGCCTTGCTCTGCACTGCCACTTCCCAAACAAGAATGAGTTCTTATGCTCATGGCTTAACCCTATTTTCACATGGCACTAAATAGGAAATGCCAACAAAGTGTTGGGCACAGCTGCCTATACAGTCCTGCTTTAAAGCCTTCATAAAGTGTTTCCTAAGGAGAAATTAAGTGTGGGACATCCTTTAGAAATACTTTGTACAGGTTTGCCGCAGAGCTGCCAAATAGGTAAAGGGGCATATTTTGGGGCATTTGCCTCCAGAAAATAAGCATGCTTAATCTATTAGTTTCACATTCAGGACTTATTAAAATATTCATTTATCTCAATTTTTTCATCGCTGTGGTGTATGACATAGTAGAAGACCATGCCAGAGATCTAGAAGTGAGAGATTAATTTCTGAAAACCATGTGTGGCTCATAAAAACAACAAACCTACTCTTTCAACAGATGCTTAAAAAACCTATGCATGCTTCGTTAGTTTAATTTGTCTGCTCAGAGCCTAGTCCAAAACTGCAGAAAAAGTTCCAAAACCACATCAAGTGCCACAGAGACCTCTGTGCATAATAATAAAAACAAACACGATCAGCAGGCATTAAGGACCTCAATCTGCAGGCCAAGTCTGATTTGCCCATAACAGCTGGATGAAGCATTTTCACCAACCAAAACACTGACACCACAATGTAATGTACAACCAATTGCAGACAAACAAACCACAATCAGAGCAGCCAATTTTCTAACTAGCACCAAACTGCAGAAACATGAGAAGCCAGAGAGAACAACAACTGAGACCTCTGGAAAAAGATTCAAACGTAGAAAGAAAGACAAAAATGTGCTGGAAAACATGAAAACGTACATTAAGCTGTCAGTTTTGCAGAGTGGATTTGAAAGAGCAGTAATGTGAAACCCGATTATTACACTACAATAATCATTATCTCGCCTTCAGGATTTTTTGGTTTTGTTTTGTGTTGTTTCCAAGTCTAGTAACCCATGAAGTTTGCTCACATGCTTTGGTAAGAACTCAACCAGAACAATTTCAGAGACCCTCAGAGCAAAGGCCAACTACAAAACCAACTATGCAACCAGAGTCCATCACACCTTCTACATGACCTCTGTCCCTCAAAAGCCAACAACAGTGCAATAGTCAAAGCGAACCCACTTTGCTAATGCCATACACAGAGGGGGATGGGAAGCTTTGCTAAAGGAGGAATAAATGTTTTCTTAAACCATTAATACAAGCAAGTCCTTCTACATTACATGGGATCAATCAAAGACCTCCGTTACTGGGATCTTTAAAAAAAGCACATTTTAATCCAGGTAAAGCTCATGCACAGCTTCTTCAAAAGTCTTTATAAAGCAGACAAATAACATAGCAAGAATTTGACAGTTCAGCTGGAAAATAAAGAAATATCTTCTGTTAAGAATGTGGAGAGCACATAGGAAATAAAAGCACACCTGCCACTGCAGCTATGAAAGTGGCTGTTACACTGAGCTGTTTCCACTATGCTGGTGGTACAACTATTTGTATTGTGATTTGATGAGTTTTCACTCAACTGCAGTTGTATAAAAGTCACTGGGAAGTGCAGGAGCTCCAGCTTCAAAACTTCCAGCCATGAGGTTTTGATGAGATGGGCTTCCTAATGACATCCTGAGATCAAGATAATGGCTTTCAAAATCACAAAGATTCTTAAACACCAGTTCTGATATGTCCACATACAGCTCAAAGCTAAAGTAAAAAAAAAATGAGGAACACTAACCTGCACTTTAGAATAACTACAACAACAACACTCTCAAAACCAGATTAAACCCCCCCCAGCCTTTTACCCCTTTTCCTCCAGACAGAAAGAATGAGACTGATACTCATCTTCCTAAAGATGTTTCCTTAATGGTAACAACAATTAATGAGGAAGACACAAAACACAACACTTATATTAAGGTAAATAAACTGAAATTTAAAAATAAAAATTACATCTAAGTAGTACTCCTTTCATCAACAGCAGATGCTCCAGAGAGGTGACTGCAATGTTCGTTCCCTGCCAACCCCACTCTCCCTTAAGACACTAAAAATTTCAGCTTGAGATGGGGAATGAACAAATCCATTGTTCTTATTCTTAGGTAACATCTAAATCAAGAATCAAAGCATGATCACTTTCATAACATGCTCCTTCCTGTACATGCTTTCAGGTACAGGTAGTTAGCTACGTGTGTGGGTAGGAATACCTACATACAGACTTTAATGCCACACAGTGCAATATTATTTCCATAAACTTAAAGTATGCTTCAATTCCTACAATGAAATCCGTACAACAACAGAATATGAACAACATACCTCTCACACCATGTGTACAACATATGGAAGAAACAAGCACAAATGTTAGCACTCACTGTTCCCTTCAGGACACCAAAGCCCCATCCCCAGGCAAATAAACAAAATACCCACAATTGCAAGAGGGCAGAACTCCGGTTAATGTGCTGGTAAACAAAATACCACAGGGTTCTGAGCTACAAGCCCCAAAGTTCAGGAAAATAATCTTAAAAAAGGTACATCCTTAGAGTAGTATATTTCTGTACTACTGCCTCTTATAATTAATGAGTATTCAAAGTAGATAGCACTTTTTAAAAACACAGACAGGTACCTGTTTTCAACAATCTGCGGTGGCAAGTCACAACTACTGCAATGTGGAAAAGGATCATATATCATACAAAATATTGCCAGCTGGAAATGCCCGTTCAAAAGCAGTCAGTTCCATTTAAGCATTTTGGCTCCAAAGGCAAGACAATAAAAAAAGGCATCACCTTTTTTCAGTGTCACTGTTCTCTGCAAATACAAAAAGAACTTCACTTGAAAAAATACAAATATTCAGGAAAGCCAAGTGAGCTACCAGAGGGCTTCCTTGTTCTTACACTGTTATTTCTGATACTATTAAAGAAAAACTGTGAGTCTGAAAAGGTTCCCCTAAAACAGCCAGGGAGTTTACTTCCGAAGTACCAGACATCATACTATTGGAAAACTTCTATTAAAGACTATTGAGACTTTAATCACAGCTTTGACTTACTATGTCATGTGTATTCCATTATGAATCCTGTACGAGAAACAGAAGAAATACATTGACTCTGACAATAGAGAATAAGTAAGCTGCTTCCCTTTGCCCTCAAGGAGGAAAAATGGTTTTATTTCCCTGTGAGAATGCTCAAGACAAAGAAATGGTGCAAATACTTTAATAAACCCCAGCAGAAACAAAGCATCTTTCCACATACTTGAAGGTTTGCTAGGCTCCATGCTGGCATTTGGTAAATAGGCAGAATAAAATGTTTTACACTCTCATGCCTTTTACTGATGGCACAAACACTAGATGAGTATTACAGTTAAAATCAGCTCCCTTTGAGCGCTACTGGATTTGCATACCACGAGGATCTAAAATAACCTGGAGTTCAGTTTATTTGAAGATAAACACACTCGCAAGATTTAAAACAGAAACAAAGCTTTTAAGATACCCTGCTTAATTACAAATGAAGAAAAGAAGATAGCAAGAGTAAAGGAATTGCTTAAGTCTGGTAGGCAGCAGCACAACTCATTTTACTGACTAGAGCCCAGTACAATCCCAGCTCAGCAACTGATTACTCAGGAGACTTTCTGGCAGTTAATGCCAGTGGTAAACAAGCTTCCTTTACCTTGGGAGCTTTCCCTGATTTTGCAAAAGGATAAAAGAAACAAAAAAATCCACATTCTTCCACTGCTGCTCCTTCTCTCAAAAAAACCCAAAAAGCTGGTAGAACAATACTGATCTCTCCCAACACACACAGAAAGCCATACAACAACTTACTTCTGACTACTTGAATTCAAAAAGCATCTTTGCAGAATGATGACCTATTCTTAACATTCTTGATTGATAATTACTGATCCAGGGACACAACTCCACAAGTACTGGACCAGACAGTCTATCAGTCAAAGCAATTGTGTTCTTCGTTAAAAAAATAAAATTTACATTATTTTCATTTTGGCAAGATCTTAGCACCACTTCTTAAGTCATAGTGTCAAAAAATCAGAGCATAAACCCAAAGGTTAAATAGAAACACTTTCTAAAAACTTACTGCAGCAAAAACAAAGCCTTATTAACATGAAGCTTTTGTCTCGAGACCCATGGTTTTATACGTTGGAGCAAATGTTGATGACCAACACAATATGAATTTTGCTTATGCTGCAATAAAAAATAAGAGAGCTACTTTGGGGGGAATGAAAGGAAATACCAAGCTAAAGCCAACAGTCTGACCCTTCCTGTATAAAGCAACATCTCACCATATTGTTTGTATTTTAGAAGGCTGACATGTTAATGGCAGCGTTACAAGTCTGCTGTGGAGGACAAGCCATTCATGGCTCTGCTTGATACTGAAGTCAAATTTCTGTCCAAAATATATAAAATGTAAATTAGAGAATGCTGTACGTTCTGTGAAACACACAAAGATCACCGTGTAATACTATCAGAGGACTGAGGCTTTGTCTGTCAGTCACTTACTTGCTGATCCCAGTCTGTCAGCTGTCAGTCTCTGCTGTAAAAAGCTGGCCAGGAAAATCCACCATAGCCTCCATTATCCTCAGTGTTTTAGCACATGGTAATAAAATATGTATTAAGCCAGAACAGTAACAAAATCATGCCTGACTGCTCTTGTTGAATACAAACATGCTGGAATAACCTCAAAAATCTCTAACTGGCTTGCCAACACTTGACTTTTTTATTATTATTTTTTAGTACACAAGAGTAGTAGCAATCTAAGCATATTTAGCCAATTGGTTAAAATTGTTAGTTTGCTTTTCTTCTTTTTGTACCATAAATAGCATCTTTCCATTAAAAAAAAGTCTAAATTTACTAAAAAATACTTTTTTCTGGCAATTTTGAAAGCAGTTCCACTTCTACAGAATAACATTTTACCGTACATTTATTAAGTTCTTAACTGTTCATGGTAACCCCCTATTTTATATATCCATGAGGCTCTTGAGCTATTTTGACAGACTTGTGACTCCATCTTCTCACCATGGATTAAAATAATAACACCAAAGGAAAAATTTCACCACCTGGACCTCAGCTGACACGGAAGGAAAAAATCCAGAACTGCTCTAGTATTATAAAAGGATCAGTAACGTAGCAGCTCCCCTTCTGCTTCTGATCAGCTGATCCTATTCTCAAGGAGATTCTGTTTATTTTAAACAACTGAAGGAAAAAGGAACAACATGAAAGCAAAATATATGGAACAGAACGAACACGTGATGATACAAAAACCCAAACCAAATATGGCATTTTGTCAAATACACAAAAATCTTACCAGGAAGGCACTAATGAAAGAGCCAGTCTCACTGCTATTGCAGTGAACTGAGAATTGTCATACAGTATCCCCAGTGCATATAATGATGTATGATGTCACTTCTGGGGAGAAAGAGAGCTCTTCTAATGAGGAGATTAAGCTGAATGAATGCAGGGATTAAGAAAAGGTTCAAATGAAGTACAGGCACTCTCAGCAGAGCACAGTTCCTTTCCAAGCATTGTGTGAGTGTCCAGGGAGCTGTGCTGGGCAGCCCAGCACAGAGCCAAGTGTTTGTACTGACCTGCCCCAGCATGTCTGGTGCGATGGGAAACGTGGGCCAGATGGCAGAGTAGACACCGAAGAACACCAGCCAGAGCAGCATGCTTCCCCAGACGGCCAGGTGACTGAACTGTCAAGGAAAAGGGAAAGCAGAGTCAACACAGGGCACTTCCTCCATCTACCCAACCTACAAGGGTTGCCCTGTTCAGGTCTCTGTCGGTCTCACTCAGGCCTGTCTGCTGCTCTTGGTTTCAGGCCAGTAGTACAGGTTGTTCAAACATCACAGCAGCTCCCTTTAATCTTTGCCTCACAACAGGGCCGACAGATAGTCTTCTCAGCCAATCTATCTTATTTGGAGCTCCAGAACCCCATCAGATTTTCCTTGGAAGTCTGATTTCTCTCATCTAGTTCCTGCATGCCAGATGCAACACATAAATCATGGTGGAAATTTTCAAACGCTCAGGTTTAAAGTTCAAATGGACAAATCCCTTATGGCAGCATATGCATACAAGCCATATGTATTACTCACCTGTCACAGATGAAGATTCAGTGCTATGTAATACACTATTATGATTAACATCTACTGATCAACTTTGCTTTTCATTGTTTTTAAAGATGCTCTAAGTGATTTACAGATATGCAATGCAGTTTACATCTTTACCAGTTCTTTAGTCTGTAGACTCAGTAAGAGAAAAAAAATACTTTTAAAAACCAAGAACACATCAAACACAGACTTCATTCCAGTTGCATTAAAGAAAATAATTTTTTCTACACACCCAAAAACTGTTTTTCTGTTCAGGATGATTTAAGTTGTTTTACTTTTACGCTGCAGTGGATGGAATCAGTAATTTCTGTTGTAACAAGCAACTGAGCTCATTACTTGCTCCAGCCTTTTAGGATGCCAACAACTCCTGTGGCTGATGACTTTGGCTCCCATTCAGAGAAGTACCTGCATAAATCTTAATTACTAATTACACGAGTTTAGGAACATGGAAATGAATTCACATACTGGTTGCTGTGGTGGACACAGCATGTTTGTTCAGTTCTCAACTTTATACATTTTCTATTTGATGACTGTGTCTGCTGACTTTTTGAACAGTGTATCTGAGAACCAAAGAAGCATCTGAATATTGTGTTCTGCCTGCTGTGGGATAGATACAAATTTCTGGAAGAAGAAGATTGGTCCTACTCTAGGACAACTTAACACCCTCAGAAAGGACAGCTTTCTCCAGCACAGCCAGAGAACACAAACAAGCATGGAGTCTGGAGTACAGGCTGGCGGACAGTCGGGACCAACTAGTGGCCACCTTACAGAAGAAGCATTCATACAGCAAAACGTCAGGGGCAATGGAAAGAACACACTTTAGCCATTCTCAGAGATGGAATTTTGTTCAGCCCTAAGAGCTGCTGGGCTAATGAGCCAGACATGGCACAGGCACTTCCTGGAGAGTCACAGTGAGCAGGAAGATTTATTTTTTAATTTTGCTATTTATCCTGTTTCACCCAGGAGATCTCACCAGCAACTACTTCACTGAAAACAAGCAATAAACAAACTAATCAACCAAACAAAAAAACCTCCCCAAATCCCCAACAAAAACTCCAAAAAACCCCACACGCATGCTTGTTTCAGTTTTAATGTGAGGCAAACAAAGACACTGAATGATTTTTTATTTATTTTTAACAGTTGGAAGAGAAGAGGGATTTGCTTTTCTGAAAACTAGGAACAATTCATGTCAAGATTCTGACTAAAAGCCCTGCCCCAGTGAGTAACTGTAGTGCTCAGCTTCCCAAAGCTCAAATACTGCAAGGCTTCTGCAAGAACTCATCTTGATGGAAGGTCAGTCCCATGAAATGGCAGAACAGCACAGCACTGCTTACCAAAAAAAGGACATGATACCTTCTTTAAAGCCACAGCCTTCCCCTCAGACAAGTGGACAGAAGGCTCAGGAGAGCTTGGACCAATGCTTCCAAGCTGAAAACTCCTAGACATTACAGTAAAAATAAAATCCAGCAGAGAAACCAATCTAAGATGTAGCCTTATTTTGTAGGAGGTGTATTTATGCTAATGAAGTAACAATTTTTTTTGTCTCACTGAGGTTTTTCTTTGCAATCTGCTGGTAGGGCAGTTTTTGAGTTTTGCAGTTCTTCACCTTGCCCTTTCTAGCTGAGCAGACTTAGCTCATTTGACGTCTTGCCTTTCTTCTCATAGTTGTCCCAGTCATCTCTTCATGTCAGGCTTATACCTATGTGAATTGCTTCTCTACCTTTAGAAGACCTCTTGCATTCAGGAAGAGCTCTCCTTGGAAAGGTTCCTTATACACTCACCCCACTAACCTTCTCACTGTTGATTCTCCACTGATCTCTGTCATTTACCCTGGGAGGATTTATGTGCAAAGCAGAAGTGAGTCCATCAGATGAGTTAAATGAATGACAGTCAGAAAAAAGAAATTAAGGCTCTCGCATAAAGACTAGACACAGTGTATGGCTCTCCCATGTGTCTTGCTTATCTGAAACAGTTCATACAGTGTAGCAAAGCAGTGAAGAAAGCTCTAAGTGTTTGGGGAAAAATCCTGTTGCAGTGTTCCAGGCAGGTAACATGTAACATGAAGCTGCTTCACATAACTTCAATGTGTGCATTTTGTTATGCGTCATGTTACCACTTTTCCAAAGCCTTTCTTTCCACACTACCCACTGTATATACCAGGCTTCCAGCCACTGTGACTCTGCATTATTTATTTAAAGCTTTCTGCTGAACACATCATGTTCTCCCAAGTGGCAGTGTCCCTCTCACTCTCAAGAACAAACTGCCTGTAACCAATCCACCTCATGATGGAGAAGGGGCTTAACTCAATGTTGTACATTTAATACTATTCAAGAAACCTAAAGATTCTCTGTGTGTTGATTCACTCACAGCTGAAACAACTATAACCAACATCAGATTCCAAGACGATGAGAGCCACTGTTCCAAGCAACAAGACAGGAATTAGAAGTGTACACATGGAAAAGTTGACTCTAAGCACAACAACTTTTCTGTGCATAACAACAATTTCTCTATAAAATGTCAGTGTTACAGAACACTAAATCAGTAGAAACTACTAAACATTACGGTATCTTTTAAACAAAAGTTTAGGAAAGAGGGTATCATGATTATCCCCCAGTGACTGGAAAGACACCAATTACCCAAGGAAGAGCAAAGATAAGGAATTATCAAACAATTCACACTATAACAGGATCTAAGCAGGCTCACATGCCTCCAATGCAGACTTGGATATATCCTCTTCTAGTGCATGAGGGATTAATTTAAGTATTTTTGCATTTTAAAACGTTGGTACACAACACAGAACTGATTCATAAGCAACAGCAAAAAAAATAACAGATTTTACTTTCAGATGAGAGAATGAGGCAGAAAACATTAGCATCTCCCTAACAATTAAATAACCCATACCGATAGCATTTCATCTTTAAAATTCAGAACAGACACCATTTCATTGATTTCAATTCTCATGTGAGGAATGAAATGAAACATTTTACAACAAACAAAAACAATGAGGGTACAAGATGTAAGCCAAGCCCCTCCAAGAAACTGGTAAAATTAGACTATATTGAGTCTTCAAAACAGCTTGGTCTTGAGGGCAGAGTTTCTTTGTACATCATGAAAACTAGATTCCCGTAAAGGACTTTACTAGTGTGAAGAAATAGCAACTACATCAGAATTAAAAAAAAAAGTTTTACAGAGGGGCTGGGGGAAAGAAGTGGAAAAAGGTGTTGAGGTTTCATTAACACAGAAGCCCTCCTCTATCTCCCCATATTCCTTGAAGGTCACTGCCTTGCTGGATTCTGTCACCTATCAGTAACACTGGTATTCACTGCAAGTAAATAACTCAAATCTAAGAATCAACATAACCATTTAACTAACATCCTTATTACACTAAGTTTTCAAACAAACTCTCAACCAATGTGAAGTCACTATTTCTTGCTATCTGGTTCAAAGATGTTTTCAAAGCCCAGTTGTTTATCTATGGCTAGACACCTTTCATTCCCTACTGCATTGATTTTAAAGGAGCTACAGACTACAAGAGATAATTTTCTTGATCTATTTCCTTAAGCAATTACAGTAGTATGTTGATTTCATGCAAAATGTTCTCATTTTTAAGTAGAGATGTCGACACTTTTAGTGTACTCTTGCCACTTCTGTCAGGCTGCCCTTTTTCATCACACATATCGTGTGATCTACGAGTTCATTCCTCTCACATTCCCTACTTAGGGAGCTTAGCAGTTTATCCTTACATGAAAGATCCAATTAAAACTCTGAAGTCTCAAGTGATTTTCTGTATTAATACTCATTAAGGAGGAAGGTGCACTAATAAAATAAAAGATACTGGAAAGTACTCACTCTAGTCCATGCAGTTGTTTCCAAGCCAGCTTTCAGACAAACAGTGACCACAACATACTGCAGGGAAAAAGAAAAAGACAACTTCATTATTAACACTCTCAAATTCAAAGGTGTTCATGGCCCAATCTCCCCTTTACACATAAATAGCCACTACCATTTAGGTAGCTGGCAACCCAGCAACTTGGCAACGCTTGGGGACTGGGGAAGGACAGGGCAGAAGCTACTGTTGGTGCATGACTGGATAAAAAAATTAAAAAGGAAGAGGGGAAAAATCAGGCACACAGCATCAGTTTGATTTTATTTTACTCCAACTTTCTTCAGGTTTACACTGTTTTCTGGTGGTATAAAAAAGACTGTAAAAAAACTCTACTATTCAAAAATTGCTAGGACATACAAACTTACAGTGTAAACTATGTTTCCAACAAATAAATAGTCGATTCCCTGGCCATTTGTGAATACTGCATCTGAAAGAGGAACATAAAAATAATCACATTTGTCATCAGCTTATCAACAGAATGGGTAACAAGTAGATTTTCAGGAGAAAATACCTGGTCCCAGCCTTGCCTTTTTGAACACCTAAAAGCACTTCTAGAAGCTGTGAGATAACGGTAATGCAGAAGCTGTGCTAAGCCAGGCCTCATACACAATGCTCGGATGGAGTGTACATCCATAGTCGTGGCTGCCAGAAGCTGGCCTAGCAAAAGGAGAAGTGCTTATCACACTGTAACATGCAGTCTGCCTCTAAGAGCTAAGGTATGTCAGTGTCACTTTTTCTGTCACTATCTGTTCTGTACTACTTATTGACACCTCTAACAAAAGTTAATATTTATGTGCCTGCAATGAAACAGCCAGTAAAAACACCAGCAGGTTTTTGGTGAAAGAGAGCTGAATTATGAAGAGACACGAAAGCTTTATGCATAAAGGACACATGTAACATCTAAAATATCTGCCTGGAGGTTAATTCAGTAACTGAGCAGTATTCAGCCTTCATGCACTCCTCCTCTAGTCAAGTGTGCACAAAAGTACATGTTAATCTCTCATGTGAAAGTGCCAACCTTGGCAATACTTCAAATGTCATTTAGTCTTTCTTAGCCCTTGCTGACTAAAGCCGGAACACCATGAAAACACATTCGACTGACACACTAATGCCAAATGAACTTGAACTCACAGGAATTTTCAAGCATTACTGAAGCATGATAAGTATTGCTATTTTCACGGGTTTTAAGACAATTGCTAGAGAAATACACGAACAGCAGGGAGGAAAAAGGTGTAAGATAAAACCCTGGACCCATTCCTGAACACATACTGCCTAGCACAGTGGGCTTCTACTATGACAGAACCATTTTCTTAGTTTTATTTGCAGAACTGAACCTGACATTCTTAAACAAGGGTCATGAATTCCAGGATCAGTAAGTTTTTAAGCCTATAAAGAAGCATTCCTGACAGCCTGACCTCTGTGGTGAAGACTCTGCCCAGCTTACAGATAAAAACCCCTATATATTTAGCAAGTGCAGTTAACCCAAGCTACTTGTTTTGTTTTCCTACTACCCTGGCTGCACGAGTCTGTCTCCAAACAATTGACAGGCTGTGAGTATTTTCTAGAAATTGCTAGTTCTGTATCCCCGCTTGCTTTTCTCTTTTGAATGTTAAATGGCAGCAGATAGACTAGTCACTAACACTGCAACAGGAGCTAAAGTCTGAGACAGCTTGGTTACGAAGTGGTTTGGTTTCTAGCCACTGGTGCGCCTATCAGCCCAACTCCTCCCACCGTGGTGTCACACATTTACCACATCATTCAAAAATACACATCAAGTTTTAACAGCCATTTTGTTTTTCCTCTGGTGACAATGAAAAAGGTGAAGAGCACTAGAGAATTTAGTCTTTCATGCCCAATGAACCCTGCTGATGTCAAAACTCTCAGTTTATTAAGAAAAAAGGCATGCTTAAATATGTATCAATTTTGATAAAATAAGCTGTCAATGACTTATCCATGCTCCAGCATAACATCACAGTGCACAGTTAAGTAACTGAATATATTTTGCTGCAAGTCTCAACTTTTTTAAAGTTACATTTTAATGCAGTAAGTTAACGTTTTTTTTTTTTCCCCCCGTGATTTCCATGACCTTTCACTTTGGGAGGCTGTGCAGTCCTGAAAGGAATGATACTTCCATTAATGAGAACAGCAGGATGCTCAGTGAACATTCATTTGTGAAGCTATACAAGTGCTCATTCATGGACTACATGTACCTCACACTCTAAAGAGCTCAAGAGGTTAAAAACATCCCAGTGTGAATGGCACATTTTTGTCTCTGGCACTGAAGTCCCTTTTGCACTTGGAATTTCAAAGAAACTTGAAAATTCAATATTCATTCCTCTTTGGAAAGCAAGAGAACCAACCTATTAAAAGAACTCAGAAAGTTACCTTTTGAGCTGGCATTTCAGTCTTTTTATTGTTGAAATAAAAAGTACATTATCTATTTAGGAACTAGAAAATACCTATGGAAGAGTAAAACAAAACCTGTAATTTTCTTTAGCTGTAACCACTATAGATGTCAACCTAAAACTTCTGAAGTTGCATATTACAATGAGCTATTCAAGATTAAAATTTCTCTTAAAAACAGTGAAGCAGAACAACAAAATCCCTCAAATCAAAACAAAAAATATTCAATCATAAAAATCCCTCTCCCACAAAACTGAACCTTCTCTCAGCCCACATATGGAGAAAAGGGAAGTCCCTTTCTTATATGGTCCATCAGACAGCATGTGAAACTCCCACTGAGGAGACAATACTGACATTTTACCCAGCCAGAGAAACATGAACCTGACTGCCACAACTATCTTTACCATCATGCCTCTGATGTGAGCATTCATCCTCCCTCCCTTTCTGTTTCTTTCAACTCCTCTCCAATTAATCCCTCCCAGAGCTGCAATTTTCTTGAAATCTGTGTTTTCCAGAGAAGTTTTTAACTTTTGAAAAAACTGATTTTAGATAAATACTATTCCCTTTACCACCACCCCTAAATTCCTCATCTGATCTAGTCCTATTTCTTACTACAGTAAAAGAACCAATTTCCCATGGGTTTTCCCTCCCACACAACTATATTGTAAAGCGAGGTAGGAACCATATGGGATTTACTGATCCCTGAAATACCATGTTAGTTGCACTGCCCTTCATGAAAAGCAAGGCTTAATAATGCTAATTAGTACAACAAAAAGTCTTATTTCCTTAATATCTCTGACTCTTGATCTGGTTTACTTCCATTTCAGTCAATTCATTCCCCTCCCCCTCCCTTGCCCAAGACTTAAACCGTAGTGAAATCTCTCTCTTTTATCCTACTTTTTACAGCACTGTTACTGAATGGGAAAGGTCCAACAAGATATAAACAAATGGTTCTAAGGCAATTGCTGCAGTTAAAAGTTGAGACAGCAACCCGCTACCAAAAAAGAAAAAAAGAGCATTTTATAAAACATTATTCAGTATTTGGGTAAGACTTTTTGCAAACCAACAGCTATATTTTTCACATTTTAAAGTCCCTACATGAACAGTAACGTCGAATTTGAATAATTTCTGAAAGCCACGAGGTAACTAGCCAAGTTCAGCAGCTACAAACTATTGAACTGGCTGTCAGCATTATTTTCTTGGGACTTGTTGTGACCCCCCATTCTGCAAACACACTGACTCTGTAATGCTGAACATCAGTTACTGACGTAAGAAATAATGAAGCCCTTACCATGCTCCAGCACTTTCAGTGGAAACCAGAAAAGAATGATGGAATGGATAAGGGCATTGATGCAGTGACCCCAGAAAACCTGAGGGAAAATAAACCAAGCCATCAGTAAAGACCAAAACTCTTGACCTCTCTCTAACTTCTAACAAATACCTCATTGTGTAGTTTAGAGTCAGACAATGTTTGTCCTGAAGTGAAATACCTAAACTTCTGCAGGATCTATTTCCTCCTACAATTTCTGCTCTTTCACAAGAAAACAACACTGGTCCAGTTCCATCACTTTATTCTACCCATTTAAACCATAATACGCAAGCATGCTTGCAATTTAAGATCTTTATCAAAATACAGCAGACAGATGGAGTCAACCTTCTTTAATTGCCTCAGAGTGATTTTAAAAGATTGATTCAGAATTATGAAATGTTCTAAGTTCTTTCAAATTGTGTCCCTCAGTTCAAACCTTGGGGATAATGCCAAGCCTGCACAAACTAGAGCTTTACGTACTCTATGATTTCTTCTTCAAGCAAATCAATCACACAGCTTCCTTGATTTAGAAGTAAATTTAGATGTGCTTGTTATGGAATAAAGATGGAATACCAAATTGCTGGCGTTTTCCAGCACTTAAAAAGAAAAACAAAGTAAAATGTGTTCTTCAAGTGTCAGAAGTCCAAATAAACCAATTTAAATATTATTCTTCAAAAGAACTACTGGAATAGTATATATGAAAAAGCACCCTAGTGCAGAACATTATGACAACATGTATATTAAATAAAATCCAGGCGATGTTATCTAGTTCCTATGAAAGTGGTACACCCACAACTTACTGGCAAGTTGTGAGTTGAGAAGCCATACTCCGATACAAATCTTACTTTGAATCGAAGTTTATGGATATTTCAGGACCGGTTTCAGTTGAAGCCATAGCAGAAAACCCTTATTTATAAACAAAGACCTTTTTATTTAATTAAAAAAAGAATCCCCTGAACAGAACTGGGAGGCAGAACAATCTTAATCTCAGTGGCTAGCATAAAGCAGAAGTAACAGTGGGAAAACAAGTTATTTTCTAACAAGAAAAATCTGGAAAATAAAAATGCCCATAGTTGTCTTAAAGAAAAAGATTTCTCCTTACCTTTGTGTTGAAACCATCTGCATTTTGAGTAATTTTGTATAGCTGTGGAAATCTAAGCATGCTATCTTGAGTACATGATCTTTCAAAAATTCCCAGAGTAAAGGGTGGCAGCGCTGTGAAAATCTGCAAGGAAAGCAAATACTAATTAAAAGCAGTTATTTTTTTAGTGGATTTCAAATTAATATTTCATTATCTAGAAAACAGCAAAATTTCCAGACTTCAGTGAAGATTTGCTTCTACCTAGCATGTTATTTAACAATTTTCAATGGTGCAAACATGAATTACAGCAATACATAACTCTCAAATGAACACAAGAAACATGAAATAAAATTAGTATTATTAACTGATAAGCTCAAACCCAAGAATTTAAGCATCATTAGTTTCTGATGTAACAGCTAATCTAGTGAGAATCAAACACATAAGACTGCAAAGACAACATGTTAAAAACACAAGATAGCCTTGTGAGAATGGGTTCCAATATAGCTGCAGTTGTAGCCATAATTAAATATGTAACATGCTTAACCAGTGCAGACAAAGCAAATGTGGAAATCACATTAAAAAAGAAATCTCTTGAAAAACAAAGGCCATTCTGCATTATGGTACTTTGGGGGTTCCCCTGGCAGGCATGAACCGATAGGAACAAATTAACTGCAGTATGTCTGTGCTATGGGCAGACTCCGAGATGGCCAAGCCTCGGAAGCCTTCCAAGAGAGGCAGCAGGATGCCTTGCCAGAAGCAGAGTAAATTAGCCTCTACTGACTTTGACACTGCTGCTCTCAAAGTGTTTCTAGGATCTGAGGCAGCTCATTTAAAGCCAGCTTGGGTATCCATGTTTCTCGTAGTCTGAAGTGCAGGCACAGAGTGAAAATAACACCAGCAGGCAAGTCTGAATACTAAACTTCATTCAATTCCTTGTACACTAACAGTTTATGGTACAAACATCATGACTAATCTTATACATACATAGATTTTTAACAGTTTGAGAAGTGTTCTTGAGGTTAAAAGAAGCAGCTTGGAGTTATGAATTGTTTCTAGTGTGTATGCATGTCTGCAAAAGTTGGGCTGTGGTTGCCACCAGGAGTGAGCTGGCAGTCAGGGACAAAGAATAACACAAAGACTAGTGAGAATCAGTAATTACAACCCTAGATCCAGTGGGAATTGTGTGTCTTTTGCTCATAAAGTGATAAACCAGATGGTGAAAATGGCAGGAGGGTGGGGGCAGGGAACTGAAAAGAATACCACGGGTCCAATATATTCCAAAGAAGGCCATGTTCTCATGCAGTTTTAATGTATTTCCCCAGGTTTCCCTGTTTATTGGGGCATTTACATTCTCACTTGATGTAAATCTTCTGGCAATTCTGTTTATGAATGCAAACCTTCAGTGTGAACCAGTACAAAATCAGGAATTATAAGGCTACTATGATTTCACACGCTTCAGATTTTAATAAGACCATTAATGAAAGAAAGGGTTAATCTGCCCAGAAGAGAATGACAGATCTAAAAGCACTTAAAAATCTAACCCCTTCAAATTGTGTAAGTCCCTAATATCCTACTAGCACTTGGTTCTTCACAAGTCCACACAACCAGTTCTGATTTTAGAAAATACTGACCTTACAAAACAAGGTTTAATTTCTATTTCACTGATTACAGCAGATGAGTTTCATCCAGAAGCTTTAGGTAGGGTAGGAAGATTGATCAAATGAGGTTTAAAGATAATAGATGCAAATATCTAAACACGAATGACAGAGACTGAGTAACAGGAAATTAGGGTGAATAGAATCAAGGCAATGATAAATCCGTGAATAAATATCTTCCACTAAGAGTAAGAAATTTTACGGAATATGAGGGTTTGTGCCATCATTTTTAAAATTAATGCGACAGAAGTTAAATGTTTCCATTAATACTACTCAGTGATAATTTCCTGGCTTTTTCTGCATTAACATATATTTGGAATGAGTTTTCTTACAACAAAAAGAAATTAAATTCCTTCCTTGCAAAGAGAAATGCAAAGAACTCTTCAACACTGACAGTGTCTTAACAGCTTAAAAATCCATGCACCGGGACACTCTCTACTAACATTACAAAGGTAACACTGTCAAATGACGACATAAGTCTATGATGTGCTATGGAACTTGGTGATAGAGATATTTCAGACTTTAATCAATGCAATTGATTAAATAATTATTAAGGTACTAAAGTCGTACTACACAGTGTGGCACTCTGCAGACCATGGTGAAAATCAGAAATGACTCCTAGGCTGGTACATCCTGCTCCTGGCTCAAGTGAAAAATGCTGGTTACACAGTGATGCTACTTCTTTCTGTACCTAATGTAGCATGAGTCAACCTAAAGCATCTATGTGACACTTCTCTGAGCTTCTAACTCTTACAGGGTCTGAGAGAAAAAAAGGAATCAAAACTCAACGATTAGGACTCTGTATTTTGAACATGAACCATCAGCAAAATATTCAGTACAAAAGACTGAAGATAAAAGCATACTTTTAAATTTATTTTTTTTTACCTTGAAGTGGATTCAAAGTAGCTTTTACAAAGGAACTTACCTTTCCTGATATATGCCTAAGACAGCTACCTTTGATAACTGGGACACAACAAAATAACCTACAAGTCGGAAGCATTGCCAAGTCAAAACATGTAGCACTTACCACGTTATACAGACCAATGCACCATCGCTCAAATAAGATCTGTCCAGAAAATCCATTAACAAAAGCAAACCAAAGCTGGAAAAAGACAAGTTACAAAAAGCTTTAGATTACAACTGCAATACATGTTTCTTTTTACAGTAGAGAAGGATGTGGAATACAGACCACCATCTGGAGACAGCTGCTTGCCATGCTCTAAAAATAATTATCAGGAGTGCCAAGCAGTTACTCTCAAGTCTTACATTTTAAATACTCTCAGAGTACTCCTTGTTTAAAATAAAATACTCAGGTGATGAAGCAATTTGCTATATTTGCATCATTACTCTAAAAAAACATAATAGATGGCATCAAGTTATTTCAAAATCCTTATCACTGACAAATTAACATGCTTGAAGCCAGGGGCCAACCCTCATTTCTATCGTGGTCAGCAAAGACTAGAATTTTCAAGGTGTGTTTTGATGGATGCTCTGCTTGACTTGTGTCCTATTTTTGCAGTCCCAGAGTCACAATGATATTTACTTGCCAGTTACATCATCATGATTATATGACAATTTTGTTGCCTAAATGATGCAAACATTATCATTTAATAAACTACCAATTTAACAACTACAATTGGAAGAGACAGAACAAAGATATTTTGGAGTCTCCATCCTACAAGTTTACTTAACCTGCCCAACTGGGCAAGCCCTGAGCAAGCTGGTTTGCATTTAATGTTCACCCTACTTAAAGAAGATGTTGGACTAGATGGACTCCAAGTTGCCTTCCAATAGATTCTGTAAAGCTGTGATCCCAAGGAAACAGCTGTAAGGTTCAGTGCACAGGTAAACTCTTTTGAGCATTTCCTTGGACGCAGCTTCCTTGAGCCTACCAATCTTGCTTAAGCACCTTTCTGAGGCACAAACTGCTTTACTGGGCTGGAACAAAGTCTTTTAGTCAGTGGGCAGTGAAAGAAGCTTAGGAAAGAATATAATGAAGAAGGGAAAGAACTATCTTTTTCCAAATAAATTGGAAACTGGAAGAAGAATAGCAGTGTAAGGGCATCCTGAAACAATCTGCATGTGAATCACTACACTTAATAGATATCAAAGGATTTCTGTAAATTTGTGGCTGTGGGCCCTTTCAAAATCCACAGTATGCCATGTTACTTGGTTCAAAATTAATTCAACATTGCGTGTGAAAAGACTGCCCCTACCCATTCTCTTCCAACATATATTGTGTTGCATTTAGTTCACAAGTTCACGTTACACTGGATGCACCAGGTATTGCCTGGTTGAGCCTTAAAGGGGCAGCCGTGCCTGTTTCCTTTCTCACTCCCTGAGAGCCCACGCACAGCCAGGTACCTTTTCCGACACCATTCTGTCACTCACATGCCAGCATTCTCCTGCCAGCATCATTTACTCTCTGGCTCACTTGTGCAGCACTACTCTCCTGGCAGAACACTTCAGATAACTATTTAACTGTATGTCATCTGATCTCTTCTGTACTCCCACCAAAAATGGAGACAGAAGAATTAGGAAAGAAGACAAGAGAAGAAAATGCGACTGCATCAAGACCTACTACTGTTTTCACAGATGCAATATCTAAACAGAATAGGACTCCTTAGCATGGGACAGAGGCAACTTAATGGAGGATTAAAATATTGACAAGATTGGCAAGAATAACAGATAGCTGTTTAAATAGGCACTGCTGCAAGACATTAAATGAGCAAGGAAAAAGTGAAAGCTTTCGATACAATGATCTATGGAAATGCCAGCTAGGAGATGTTGTGCATGCAAAAGACAATTAGGAAAAAAAAGAAAAAAAACAAGGAAGGAAACCTGGAGACCAGATGAGAGCAGAGAACTATCACTGTTCACAAATCAGAAACCGGGTTAGTTGAACTCTTATTTTGATTCTCTACAGCTGTTCTTACAGCTATTATATCGCCATTCTTGTTTAAAATTAATCATCAGTTCTAATGCATTCTCTCAGAGTTCAAAGTAAGAAGCAATGACACTGATCCCAATTTATCTGTTTATAGCTATGCCTTGCACAATAGGTCAGCTACTTTGACTTATTTCCTGCAGTTTTTTAAAACTTCAGCTGCTCTTTCTAGTAGGGAGTTTTTATTTATTTCACATTATATTATTCTGAAGTTTGCACTTTTCAATACCTGCTGCCCTTCTCGCAGCTTGTAGTTTACAAGTGCCCTTGCATGCTTAAGGGCCAAGAGATTCACTCCATTACCACTTAGCTGAACTGCACCAGCCTAGCATATACTACAAAATATTTCTTAAATTTGCTTAAAAAAGTGCCTCTTTCCTTCACATTGTCTACCATGCACTAAATTAAATAAGCATTTAAGCAGGAGACAGAAGACACACTCTACATCCCAACTTTTTATCATCACTTGTACGGTATTGATACCTTGAACAAATACTCTCTAAATCTGACTCTAAGGGTGCAATTAATGGCTCCAAGTAGCATACTGACCAGTCACACTCTCACCCTTGCAGTGTTTCAGCCAGTTGTATAAATCAGGTCTTCAAACAAAGCATAAGAAAGATCTTGGGTAGAAAGCCTGAGGTCCCAAAAATAAGCCACAATTAATTTGGGGCTGTCAAGTTACGAACGTAAGTGTTTCTTCTAGGAGGAATCACAGCTTTAAAAAACCATACTCCTAGATATTTAACAATAATGATCTAAGCATTTATCATGTCCAGGCTTCTTGCAATTAACTGCAACGATGACTGAGGGCAGCAATTCTAGGAACCACAAATAGCTCACAAATCAGAAGCCTGTCTGGCTTAGTTGGCAACCTCAGACTGTGCTCAGTGTTTTAGATCCCACTGGGCAAAGCAAACTTGAAAGGTTTGGTAGCAAATGATGAGGTCTTTTATAACATTGGCTCATGCTGCTTAGGAAACAATTGCTTTCTGAAATCATAGCCTCCCACAACTAGTCCTCCAGCAACAGACATTGCTGATTTTCCATCAAGAGGGTAAAACAAAGCAGCCAGACTTTCTGTAGCTGGCCCATGGCTAGAAGACAAGCCCTAAACGAGGCAAATCTAACATCTCAGATTCTTACATTTCATCCATAAAAATATTAGTTATGATAGTAGAATCACATAAAACTTGGGAAAAGCATAGCTGTTAGGTCACCTTCCAAAGCAGCAGACTGTCAATGTACAAGTGAAAAATACCCACTCAACAGCTCAATTCTTTCCACTCAAAAAGTACGACCCTACCACAACTGTGTGATGCAGGATTCATTAAAGACCCTGCTAAACACACCTTGAGATGAGTCAGTTACTATAGTAAAGGTGTCTGACTGGGGGAAACAGCTATCTAGGTGCCACTATATTTAGTCTTCTGCAGCATCTTTCAGCATGGAAAGAATTTTCTCTACAAAAGTTTTCTTCTTATTCCAAGGTTGATATAATTTGGATAGGCAAGAATAGACATTTAGCAAGTTCAGTGTTCTGCCATTCAAAAGTCCAATTTGAACTCCTTGTTTTTTGGCATGATCCATCCAGGTAAGAATTAGAAGCAAGAACATCCCCAACACTTACACCACAGGCTCCAAACAGAGGGCAAAAGCCATTGCTGTTACAACACACTGAAAAATAGTAGCTCTCCTTGGTTTTGCCACATATTCACATTATTGAATGCCAGTTGACAGAAAGACTGTGGGATACTGTCTTATACTTCCTCAATATCTTAGGATCAAGAGTAAATCAGATACTTTGCATAAAATATGTATTCTGAATTTAACACAAGCCATAAACTGTCATGCACAGTTTAAGGACCAGCTCTTTGTAAAGAGAGTATGGTACACTTTAAGGTCAGCAAAGGGAAAAAAATCCCCTCCACCTCAACATACATTCCTGTTAACAAAATGTACTAAATATATTTGAAGCTGCAACAACCCATGTTTGACTCAGACTTAGTAAGCTGGCAGGAAAACTTGCCAAGTCTGCCTGACTTGCCAAGCTCCAGGGGTTTGAAAGGCTCAGCTCCAGTACTGCTATGAACAAATGGACCCAAAGTTATTAAACCTCTTTTTCTGGCTGGAAAAAAAGAAATCTTTTCACTTTAACTATTACCTAGCTGCCAAAAAGCTGGAAAAGCTTATTTGTAACTCAGCTACAAAATATATATTTTTCTTCCAAAGAACAAGAGGTCCAATTTAAAACTAAAGAGATTCAGACCTAAGGCTGAAATCTGGGTCGATATATTGCTGCGCTTTATTACAGCAGATATAGCAAAGATGTAAAACCAGTAGGTACTGTGCAAAAAGAAACTGGAACATGTTGCAAACAGAAAACTAGCCCATGTTTCCTGCCTTGAAGTGTGGTTGCATTCTTTAAATAAGAAACCCCACTGCTGAAGCACTTGATGCCAGCTGCGATGTGAGCACTTTGCCACTAGAGAAAGGGGAGAGAGGAATAAATCAGAGGTCAGTAAAAGCCAACAGATGGTAATACTTGGTTAATATTGACTTCAGCTGCAGGCAAACTGAAGATCTCAAGGTAGAACAGTCCCACACTGCTGTTTTAAGCCACACAGCCCATCCACCTGCTCTAGAGTATATTTTGAGAAAAGATCAAGTATTATTTTCAAAAAATATTCCCACTCGAGCAAGTTGGAACGCAATTTTAATTGCATTATTGCTTCATGCATAATTACTGCAAAATTAATGCCTGAAATAGTAGGAACTAATTTATTTAAGTGCTCTAAGGCATTGGGATAGCAAATCATCTATTCTAAACGTGTATATTTATGAAGTCTTGATAATAGACAGCTTAACGAGTACTAGAAATGTTTTTCCAATTCTGCTAAAGGGCACAGAAAGCTAATGTAGTCAGGGTATCAACAATTGCCACAGGCACCAATTATAGCCAGACTGGATGCCTTTACTATTCAGAAATTAGTTAAATTCTCAAAATATCCTCTCTCAACACACACATTTTGCATGTTCTTACCAAACAGGCTCATTTACAGTTTGCCCAAAAAAGCAGGTTTCTGTGTCTCCTGTGCATTTCATTAATAATGTATTCTGATTTAAAATCTCTCATTATAGATGTCTTTCTCAACACCAACCTCTTATTCCTTCCCAAATGCTCACAGCCTTAAAATAATCCCTTCATTAGAGAATGTACAGCACCAATTTTATAATACAGGTAAAGTGTCTCAGTAATATGATTTGACAGGGTAGGCATGACTGCCTGAGACTCACCCTTCATTTGCTGAGCAATATTTCCCTCACTCCTTTTATTCCCCCCAGCGTTTATTAACTCTGCTGAAAACAGATCGATGTTTGACCACGGAAAAGCATTTGTTCTAGGCCTGCGCACCCCAAGCAAGTACCTATTCAAGGTTAAAAATCATCTCCAGTCTTGTCAGCCAGCATTAACAATTATTTTCAAAGCTTCATGCTGCTTTTGTCTCATTAAAAAACCCCTATGCACTGACTGCAACACTTTGTCAGATAGATACTAAAGCAGGCAATACAATAGAGATTTCCTGGCTTTAAACACTAATTTATGAAATAAGCCTAAACAGCTGTTATTTCTTCTATTGCTGACTTCATGTGGTTTATATGGCAGAGATTTTATCAGCTTTGTCTTCCACTGCTTATAGAAGAGGCACATGCAGAAAATTTTATTCCTTCCTTATACAAGCTATCTCTGTGCTCCTCTAACCAAGCACCTGCTACAAAGCACAGGTAACATTCAACAGGCCATGCAAACACCTCTAGTTGAGTGGTGGTTTACTGTTTTTGTGTTCCTTGAGTTATGTGAATATCTAATCAGTATGCCAAAGTATGCTTTTAATGTTTTTATCACTGATAAAATGAACACACAGTCCATTAGAACAAATTTAACAGAGCTGTAATCTAACATTTTGGGGGTTTTTTAAACCCTATGAAACCAAGCAGAGAAAAGGCAGGCTATTACTCTGGTTCTCTTGGTATAAAGTATTCCAGGGACTTAGTATTTGTCTAGCACACTAATTGCTGCAGAAACAAGCGTATGATAATGAGATTAGAAATGGCCTGCCTTGCCAAAGGGCAGATATACTTGCCAGAAGATGTAGTTGAACTTAGCAATTCCTCAGAACATCTCCCTTTTACAACTCTATTCCCAGTTTGTGTTTCATCCTTCCTTAATTCTTCTGGAGAATCAAGAAAGCTGAGATTGCTGCCTTAAGATTCTTTGATGTACAGTGCAACAACCCTGAAGTCACAGGACTCACATAGTGACTCTTCAAAAACTCCAATTAAGAAACATGGCTCAGGACACTTCAGTCAAGCCCTATCGGGAGGCAGTTTCAGCATTATCTGCATGGTCAAAGGGATCTAAAACCACAACCAGAGCAAGGCTACCAGGACTGATGCTGCTGGGCAATTGCCAATCATCTTCCCCCAGCAGCATGTTTGCTACATCCTTCTCCCATCCCTGTCTGGGGAGCAAGGTGGGCTCAGCTGCTTGGTTGCCAACTTGGAAACGTCCTGCCATGCTGCTGTCTGCTCCTGGGCACTGGAAACTCATGCCATGAACTCCCAGTACCATCAGCCTTCCTTTACAAGACACACACTACTTCTAACACTCCTTAATTTAGCAGCAAGAAAGCAACTGTAAAGAAAGGTTTCCACTGACATGGAGGACACGCTTATGCACACAGGAGCAGTGACTGCAGAGTTGAGTCAATTCAGTAATATTAACTTTTTCTTTTCTTTTGAGTGGGGGGGCACAGGGGCTGGCTGTTTGGGGTTTCTTTGCCTCCCAGATTTGTCTAATCAACTTCTTTAGTTGCCCTTGAGTACTGGCACATCATCATGGAACTGCTAAGTACTACATGACTATTAATAGCTTATGGTATCTCCTCAGCATGTAATCATGCCAGACTAGTCTTGATACAACTTTCACAAGATCCATGCCTCACATAAAAGATAAGGACATGCTACTGCATAGTTTTAAATGACCTAATGGCTTTTCTGAAACTAAGTGGTATCTTTAACCAGTGATAAAGTTTGTTATTCTTAATTCTTCTATAGCACTGAAAATCAAATCAAAGAAGAGACAGGAGTTTAACTACTTATATTAATAGGTGAGAAAACATAAACAGTTTCAAGTAACTTATACACCTGAAATTTTGCTAAGCACTTGAAATCCATTAAGAAAAAATATGCCTGAAAGCAAGAAAGTCAGTATTTGAAATAGAAGATTAGGGAACTGTGGAAGAAAGGATGCTACTACTATATCCTAAGTAAGGGTAATAAAAAGGAAGCACAGAAACAGATACAAAAAATATCAACCAGCCTGATATTGGAGATACAAGCCGAAGGAAAGCCAACAAAACACAGCACTCAAGTGAAGCCTGATAATGCCATGACTCTGAAGTGAGGCTAAACACACCAAAGTTCTTGTTACCTGGGATGTACACTAGGGCTTAATGGAGCCTGAATAAAACACATCATCACAGACTGTAACAACAAAGTATTTCAATGCCTCTCATACCAAAATAAGAAAATACAGAACACAAATCTGGCCCTAGAAATCAGCACAAAAAATGCAAAAAAAGTTTCCCTGAAGCCATACCATCATGTTTTCACATCCAGTTAAGTGAAACAAAATGAAATCCCAAACCCAGACCTCATTCATGTAGTAACGTGGGACAGCATCACAAGAAGATGGGAACATGTTGTGATGTTTTTTTCCAGTCTAGAACTATTAACCCCTTAGCAGCAGAGGTTACCTAGAGGGAGCAAGTTAGATATTGAAATAGAGAAAGGAGTGTATAGAATGGTGTCATTCATTAAGAAAATGGTACTATTTAGTTTGCTTCTTGTTGTAGCATTGTGTACCTGGCAGTTTCCATTTAACCCATATGGTGCCTAATAGAGTTACAAATCCACATCCAATGCACTCATTTGTCTCTGCATATGGCACAAAGGGCACTAAGATAAAAATTAATAGGGAAATCAATATTCATTTATTAACTAAAATATAGTTGTGCATCCTTACTTCTTGGATACTAACCTAGGCAATGTCTTAGAGTAATGAAGATCATTATAAAATTTCCAAGGACCAGACACAATCCCAGAACTGACTGAATAAATCTGATGGTGACCCAGTCCCTGTCACTATTCAGCTCGTATTTTATAGGACATTTCACTTCAATTCTTTCCCTTCCTACTTTTATTTGCAGAATTCCCTTATGTTACAGTTATAAATGCAGGTTCAGAGACTTTGCTTTTCTTGTCACCACATAAAGGAATCCTTCTGCAGAGCTGCTGAATTAAGTGTAATAGGAGCACTTCTGTAGCAAGGTCATTTTAGGTCTGGAACCACAGTCCCCTTAGGATTCCCTGTTATGGCTACATGAAGTGCCCGGTTCCCCTTGCAAGTCTGTTTTCCCCTCCTTCCCCTCTAAGAAATAAAATTCAGTCTCTGTAAGACCTTGAATTAAGCTACTTTTATCCAGGAAGTTTATATGAAGTTTTCTGACAGCTTGGAACCCAAAGAAAACAGCAAAATTAGCAACAGAAAAGCCAGACCACTACAGAAACTGCAGCTCATCTTCTGTCATACTGACAAAACTAAACCTTTACAGGGGTAATCCAAGGAGCAGCCCATGTTTCTCATTACCCATAACTCTATTAGCATTCCAGCATTCTAGCCCAGAACTACCAGGACACAAGATGCAATCTAAAAACCTTCCTACTACTTTTATTGTGTTTGTGCCATTTTAAGTAATCATTGTATCAATCAATATTAATCAAGAAGGTGCCCCACTTTCTTGGTCAGTGGGGCAGTCTAGAAACAGACAGGACTTACCATTTTCTTTTTTACATGGCTGCTTTTAAACATGGTACTCCTTCTTCCCCTAAGGTTCCAAGACTAGTTCACAAGAGGGCTGTCCCCCTGCTCTCCTTGCCTCTCCTCTCACGTAGAAAATACATACAATATTGGTGACTTTAGTCTAAATTTATTTCTTTACGTGCTGGCAAAAGCTAAAAGAGTTGGGTCCTAAACATCTTTTGCCAAAATACACAACGCATTGTAAACATGTGCAACTGCTTCACTGGTAAATTACTTATTGATGTACATCTCACTAAAGAAATACTGTTTGAACTTGTTTTGGAAAGCGATTAGCTTGCTTTTGCTGCAATATGTACAAAGACATTCCTGGTGAGCATTTTCTGTATCTTCTGATGAGCTGTGTACAAAAAAAAATCAAAGAGGCTAGGAAAAATACCTGAGATTAGAAAAAACTAAGTTTGCACACAGGAGCAAAGCACTCACGTGATTCCCAAATTCAGTCCATGATTTAATTACACAGCTTTGGGAAGGCATTGTACACTCACTCACTAGACCAAGCACGCAGCAGAGACTGCTTCTTTTTATGAATCTGTTTCCTATAAAGGCTGGTTAAAGTGTGGCAGACTGACGACGTTCGCTACAAACCAGTTTTTACTTTCACAGCATTTTGCAAATGAATTTTTAATCAAAGCGAGTTAACTTCCACCATCACCATCCTGCTGAGAAAACACTTCAAGACAAATGACCACCAAATTGCCTCTGAACATGGGACAAGGATATACCTCTGGTTTCTGCATCTTGTTAAAAAGTTCCTCAAAACCACAGTGAGGCTGCATGGTTACACACAACGAAAATCCGAGATGACGCTCACATGAATAAGGTTTACAAAACCTTGACAATGCTCTAAGGAGCAACTGTAAGAATGAAGATCCATTTGCCATCTTTCACACAACATAGAAAAAAAACATGAAGAAAAACTGGCTACAAGCTTACTTAAAAAATTAGCAAATACATTTAAAATGTGAAACACAATTATGTACAAGACACCAAAGCTATTTTGGAGACCAAGTGAATTGATATCCCATGTAGAATTTCCACAAACTAACTGAAGAAAAGAAGTGTTACTACCTTTTAGAACAGCAGAAAATGGGAGGCAGGGATATATGTACAAAATGCACCCATACCATGTTTCACTTGATTTAGCTGCTGTACACATCCCTTCTAGCCTTTCAACAGTAATTGCACTTCAGAACTAGATTCAGGTGCACCTATAGAGTGTAAGAGGGGATAAACAGATGTGTTCAATCTGCCAATCAACTTAACTAAATTCTGGGGAGATACCTATTTACTCCCTCTTAATGAATTCTTGGGACAGTAAACTCTTCTGAATATAGCAGAGGCTCCAAAACATACTCTTCTGTATGGAAACCACGTATTATGTGAAACTTTGTTCAACTACATCATAGTTACAGTTTTCCCTCTCTTGCATTCTCCCCTTGTTCTAGATAGGAACACCAGATATCTTCTTTTAAAGTACCTCTCCCTGATGTGGAACGTAGCCATTTAACATCTGAGTGGAGACACAATAAGACCTTTAAACAAAAAAAAGACCCATTGCAGTATATTATGTAAATTGAAGGCCACCAGAAAATAAGAGTAATTAGCTGCATGGGGAGACTCCTGCTCAAGTCATATGCATCACAGATTCTTTCTTGCCTGGAAGTATATACCAGTGTTCCTAAGATCTTGGTTACTGGGCAAAGGGCTCAGCTCAATTGAGCATCTCAATTCCACAAACAACTGTAAAAGCTAACTCTGCATAAGACAGTCACACCCATTCAAACATGTGGCTCATCCCACCTTAGTGCCTATTTTTAACAGTGAATGCATGCATGCCCAGCCCTAGGGAGGAGTATGAGCCACACAGCTACAAGGTACCCACCGAGTATCTAGAAACAGCCAGCTTTATGGATTTTCCAAGTCCTCTGTGCCTTACCTATGTAATACCCTGCAACAGCTCTATTCTTTGTGGCTTTCTGGTTTCCTCTTTAGCACCTACAATGCTAGGTGCTAAAGAGGAAACACCTTTTGACAAGACGTTTTAGGTAGGGTTCAAAACACTGAGCTCAAGCGCAAGCCTTTACACAAAACAGAAGATAGTGCAGCAGTTGACAGGTTTATTTTTTAGGACCTACCTGGCTAAGAAACATTATGAACAGGACATCAGTGAGTCAAATAAAGTTGAGGGATTGCCTCTCCACAAATCTCAACGTGTCAATCAGCTGGTTAATTGGCAATATGAAATACTCTGGTGTCACAACAGATTTTTACCAACTCTATCTAGAAAATATGGCTGGTGACCAATACACATGTGAAACAGAGCGATACCCCAGATCACCAACACATTTTCTGGGGCCAGGATGGTGAAAAAAATATTTCTGTTAAACAATGCTGCTAAGAGGTAAAAAAAGCAGGCTTTTAATCTAGGCATAAGAAAGATTATCCACTGGCAAAAGCATTTAAGCTATGAAATGCCTTTCACTGTGTACAGCCCTCAGCTAGTCTGAAAACTGTCCCCCTCAACACATGCAGTCCTTTAAGCTCTGTTGGTAGGCTTACCACCCTCAAATATCCTCTTATCTTGCCCTATATCCACAACACGAGACCTCACTAATGCTATAAACACAAACCTCATTCTTTCCAACACTTCTAAGTGTTTTTTGAAAAAACCCCACACAGTTGGCCTACTCAGAACAAGCACAAAGGGCAGTCAACCCCGCTATTCCTCCAGGTGCTAACACTGAGCAGTGTGGACACAACCCATCTATAAGCCTGGTAGCTCTCTGGAAAAACTGAGAAACACAGCATAGCTATTGCTTCCTCAAAAGACACCAGAGACCCATCTGGAATCAAACAGAGCAAGTCACCCTTGTATTGCATGGGGCTCTCCCAGCCTCCAGGCTCTCAGGAGCACTCTCAGAAAGAGTCATTTCAACTCTAAATAGAATATCATGACAGACAGTGACTTAATCTTTCATTTAAGACTGTCTTCCATACTGCAGCACAACAATCAACTCACTTTTAAATGCAGGTTTTAAGTCTGTGAAACAAACTATTCAGGCTATCATTTCAGTGTAAATCAGGCTTAGAGTGCTCATAGAACATTTGGAACCAATTTAAGTGGATTTACAATCACATCACAGTTAAACCACTGTAACTTCCTTGTGTAGACAAGCCCGTATGACAGGCAAGGGAACATTTGTTTATAGTTTGGATGACTATATGAGGAGAAAGAGGATGTCAGAAATAGCCTTGGCTTCACTGTTTGGGGATTTTAGCTCCGAAGGTTGAAAGGTGGGGGAATAAGCTTATTATTTTGCTTGCACTACTCAAATATTAAAAGAAACTTTAAACCACTTTACACTGGGATCTGTCTCAGTCACTCAATTTTAACAACAGAGAATGTACCACTACATACAGCCACATCCAATCGCTTCTGGAGAAATACAACCAGAATTTACATGTCACTTTCCACCTTGAGTAAACTTGGCATTTTTCAGGTAAATTATAAGTAATGCTTTTTAAACAAGAAAAAATTTCTTTTAATCTTGTTTAATCCCCAGAAACACTATCCAATCCATTTTCACTGCTATAATGTTAGCTCTTCAGATCATTTTAAGATGGCAAGTGGTTGCCCGTGTGAGTGATCTTGCCATTCAGAAGTTGCCATTCAAAGTTGAGTTCTTTTCTCCCTTTCACTGCTGAAAAGTAACAGAGAATAAAAGCCCCAACCTCAGAACCCCTGTATGTATAACACTTGTAATTCCTGGGCTGCAAGTCCTTTGTAAGGGGCTGACATGCAAACATTTGGTCCTTGCTGCCTTCAATCAGTCCTCCACTTTATTAGTCTTACTAGTATCAGATTCTAGCATGAACACATGTTCCTTTTGCTCAGATACTACAATGTCCTAATTGAAGACTACTGAATATTTTCTTTTTGACAGGAAGAGAACTTGACAAGTTAGGAAATGGTTCCTAAAGTAAAAAGTACAGCAGCTTAGGTTTAATCACCTGAATTACCTCACAATCAACACGCCCTCTCTGGGGTCAAATGCTTCTGAAACAGGGCACAAGTTATTTCAACTTTCAGCTGAAATCACCACCCTGCTCCCGGAGCTACAGTGCAACCATTTTACATGTTTCCAGACTTCAAGTTCAGATACCCAGAAACAGACCTCACACAAGAAAACATGCGATTAGATTCTATAGAAGCTTTTCCCTTCTGCCCACTGTTAAGAGATACAAGGAGAGATTTAAGGAACTGAGTAGCCAGGGCTACTGCTGGGTAATTTTTCATGTAATAGGGTGCTCCTCCGAATAAACCAGTTTATATGACTACTTTTGAGCATTGGGAACCCTGAATTGCCCATTAATAAAAAAAAAAAAAGAAGAACAAAGCACCCACACAGCAAATAAAGGGCATTCATTTGATAAGGCAAGCTCACAGTATGATTTACATACACATACTATTGAACCGTAAAGTCAACTCGCTCATTCTTATGGATAAATCTGCAGGTCAAATAGTATTTAAAATGAGATATTTTACTCAAAACTGCTATGCTAGTTTTCCAAAAAAATTAACAGAAGAGGAAAGAATATTGGTAGTTTCAGGGTTTAATTGCACTCAGTGTCAAGGTCTCTCACATGCGGTATAACATGCAACCCACGGAAAAGTTGTTTTGCTTGGTATGGAAATTTAAAAACCTTTCAGGATTATTTATTTCTAATACAGCACAACGCTTCTTCTCAACACAGCACTAGATTTAGAGATATAACCAACAATTTCAATGTCTTACAAAGATGAGCCATATACACTAAGGTAAATCCAGTGCCGCAAAATAATGTATACCTTGGCTAATCAGAAAATCCTACACACTAGTATGTCATAAAGCATCCTGCAAGCTATTTCTCATGACTGAGTGTTCATACTTGCTATAGCCATTACAGACGTATTTCTCTCTTAGCCTGCTCTGCATGCGTGGCTATCAACTTTACAAAATTATAGAAATTACCACGAAATTATTAAATTCCAGTGTTCCAAAAGGCCACTGAAGACAGTTGAGTCACAGCCAAGTGAGTAGCTCATCTTTTCACAATTTTATTTTCAGTAATTTCTCCCACAATTATACTAGATTAAGACAAAACACAGCCTTTGTCAAAATGGTAACCCTTCAGAAATAATATACTTGAGACTACAGTACAGCAATGACCAAGTTACTTACATTTATGGAAATCATAAAACACCCCTTAACTACACACAGCTTAGCTCTTGGTATTTGAAGGCAAAACCAAACCTTGCTCACGAAGACCTTTGTCTACAGCAGTAGATTCCCTTCCTTGCTATTGAGAATTCTTTTCATATTAAGCTTCTAAAGCATCACTACCTTCCAGTCCACATCAAAATATGAAAGACAAGGAAACAGCAGTGTCTTCATCTCTGATAAGCTGTGGGTTTTTTCCATCCTGGCACCTGTATTTCATAGAGATTCACCTGAGACAAAGGAACCAGCAAAGAGAAAGCACTTTCTCTCTTCTAGAAAAATCAATAGCAGAACATGGACTTCAGATGGGTACCCTGTGAGAATTTGTCCAAAAAGTAAAAAAGACATTTGGAAAGTATGAAGAGAAAAAAAAATTGTCAACGTAGTTCAAAAGGAAAAGGGCCTTGTGGTTAGCAGTGGTTGTTGAGGAGTGAACAGAACCTTTCAGCTTTTTTTCCCCCCCCTCCACTTTGTTTTGTTTTTTAAATAAAACTAACTTGTTAAAATTCTGCAAAGACTTCTATAGTTTAATAATTTATCCCATGGATGATGCTTTATTTAACTGCATGCTTCAGACGTTATCACCAGAAAACTGGATAGAAGCCCAGATGTCTGGTTTAAGACCATTTTTATTTCCTACATTTTCAAAACATTGCATGGGGCTTTAGCTGCACGACTCAGATGAACTTAATGAGAGTCATGCAGATATCCCTGCATATGCTGCTTTGAAAATAGAAAAATACTGGTTTGGGTTCTGCTTTCCTGAAACTCTCCCCGGAGTGATCTAAAGGTGTTTTTTTCCTCTCAGTCTTTTCTCTAAAGGTCTTCTACACTTCACCTCACCATGTCTGACAGATAAAGGGCTGAAAACTTTGGACACCTGATTTTTAAAGAGTTCAGTACTCTGACCTTGTGGGGTATCATGAAAACAGTAAACAATCATTAAAAAACAGGCAATTAAATTCAGCCAATGATGTGTATGTGTTTAATTTAATTGCAATGGGTTACTTCAAATCAGAACATTGCTGTGGGCACTGAGCAGAGTTAGAACTTGGTATTGACATATGTCATTTATTATGATTGATTCCTACTTACTGTAAACCATTTTAATACCCACACATGATCAAACTTAATATAGGTTATTCAGGTTCAAATCAAAACTTCAGTACCTATATTGTATTACACACCACACACCTCAACTGGAAAGCCACGCCGTAAATCATTGATTAAGGAAAAAGAGAACCGTATATGATACATATAATATACAGCCTACCTAATAAAATAATTGTTATATTTCTGTTGATAAGCTATAAGAATAATTTCACTGTACTCTCCTATTTTCAAATAGTTGAAAACACAGATTTCCTTATTTTCTTCTATTTTCTTTAAGCACGAGTGTTAATATTACCCTTTCTGAGCTTATTAATTGCCTGCTTAAACAAGGGCCTGTCACAGGCAGCTGGCAATTTGCAAATGTGTGTTCAAATCCAAACAGATCAAGCCTGAGAAAGAATCAGGACTTTGCTCTAACCTCTCAATTCTGCGGTGAAATCGCAACAGAAGACTGAAGGGGAATACAAAGACTCACTTGTACCTTTTCCGTGGTCACATTTTATAGAAATTAGTGATACAAGCCACCATGTAAGTACTTAACAACTTTATAACAAGTTCTGAGTGGAAGAGCTGGCGACACAAGCAGAATCACTTCAGGGAAGCCTACCTAGACTGGAAAACACCTAAATAAGGTGAAGAAAGAAAGATTACCTGTGGTAGGCCAGCAAGAGTAACTGGAGAACAAACAACTGCAGCACAAGGGTGTCTTTCCTTCACACAGGAAAGACTGACATTTGCACACTAACACTAGTAACGAATAAGCTACAGTTCTCAATTGTGTTCATAGTCAATGTGATTACTACAAAAGCCATGATCCCCTAGAAAATAGCTTCCAGAAGTTTAGAGATCCTCCTCATCCTGACCAGCAGTAACACAGCAGAGACTATCACAAGCACAACGAGCTTACTTTCCTGCAGGCTTTAGCCAGGATGGCATTTTCTTCAAGCTTTCTGCATTTCCTAAGACCTCGGGCTCTAGCAAGCTTACTAAAAATACACACACAGTGCATCCTGTGTCATTCCTAGTGACAATCTGTCATCCTTCAGGCACTACCTAGTTATCAGTTTTGAACATTATTGATGAAATCCTTTAGCGCACTGAAACACCTTATGGAATAAGATCTTATATTCAGGTACATTATTCTTTTATATTCTTTGCTAGAGAGACAGGGTTTAAGTAAACATCCAAAAATAGGGCAGAAAGACAGGCAGACAATTTTGAGAGATAATGTGCCACCAGTGCATAGCACTTTGAAAGAAGAAACTGCCCCAAATAATAAGTATGGTATTTCTCTCCTAATTTAAACGACTACAGAAAACAAATGGTACTGACGGTCAATTTTCTTGTGCATACCAACAGGATGGCCTTTCAACAGAACTCTATCTTCCAACATAATCATCTTGAACACTATCCATATTTCCTGGAGAAAAACCAAAATGCAGTTATCTTCAAGCTGTTGTTGACCTTTTTCCACAGCAATTTACCTTTAACTTCATATTACTATGTAAAGCATGTATCAATACAATGGAGAAGTGACAACAAATTACTTGTTCCTACAAAAGAAGTTGTCATTCTAGGAAAGAAGGAAACCCTGGGATGGCTTAATTTTTCCAACTGTTTCTTTCCAGCAACACCAAGTAGGAACATTTTACACTCATATCACAGAGGCAAGTGATTTGGCTGCATCAGATGAATCTTCCTAAGCCTACAGATTTTATTTAGAAAAGTTTTTTCATATCAGTAAATATTTCTTGATTCAGATCTTGAGACACCACCACCTCAAATTTAAGTACGGAGAATGTTAATTGCAATACCCTTATTCTACTCTATTCCTTTTACATTTTCATTAGCAACTGATTTCTTTTAAAGATGAGGGATATTGGGAATTACAAAGTCTGACACACTGCAACTATACAGTTTCCTGCTGTACATACAATGGGGATTTCAAAATACTTTGGGAAACAGGTTTAAGCAAGAGCAATGCAAACATAGAAATAGCTCCTCTTTGAGAAATACATCAAGGATACAAAGAGACATGTGCATCCAAGGGACTCAGTTCAAAATGCTTTTCAGGAAATAGCTGAAATTCACTTATCATTAATAGACTATACTAAGCTATTCTCAAATGAAGCTGTGCTGAACTTCCAGCTGTTTGAAATACTGAAAAGAAACCCACAAGTCTGTTTTCATTTTGGTACTACTACAACTCTATTTTTTTTCCCCCTACTCCTCTTCCCCAACGTAGTGGAACAGCCGTGACTGCAAACTTCTGTAAAGGTACCATTCTGCTTTACAGCAGACACTAAACGTTTTCATGACTGGTAAAATAAGACACCTTCAGGTGGTGCACATGCAAACATGCATACTCAATTTGGAAGGAAGCCTTTCATGGGCTGGAAGAAAATCAAAAAACCTAGTGCTATAGAACATGTGCATTTCTAAGAAAATTCCTTAAACCTCTAATTCTTCCCTGATTTAGTTGCAGTGCAGCTCAGATTTTGCAGCAACGAGCACCTGAACAACACTGGTATTACCCCAAATTATTGTCTGGGGATGGAACTCCCCAGAACAGTTTGGCAAAAGCAGATAATTTTGGGGACACTGCTATGGGACCCACACACCCAGAGGAGGAAGCGTCCAACTCAAAATTTACACCAGCTCCAGATGCGTTGCCAAGACTTGGTAATACTTTTTACAGTGTTATCACACAAGATTGATCTCAATACCAAACTCCACAAGATAAGGCCAGGAGAACTTCATATTTGCAATCAAAGCAGGAGCTATTTAAGTGCAATACAATAGCCATTTTTTAGGATATCATCCTTTGGATACTGTTAAGTAGGAAGTCATCTGCCAAAAGTGCTTTCTCAAATGAGATACATACTCACTACAGCAGCTGATGTGACTGATGCCAGGGGTGAGGGGGAAATAACTGAAGCCTGGCAGGTGAAGGTCTGCTTGTCCCCATTTACTAGAATTAAATAGTAATTGCTCCTGTTCAAAGACAGGAGAGCAGACATTTCCTGCCCACCAGAGCAGCTTCCAGCTATACCTCCAAATGGAGAAATATGATAATTAAAGTTTTATCTATCTTCATTATTTTTAATGTGACAGCAGATGTTGGAGTACTGCTAGACTTTATATTATAGAAGTGTATGTAGCAGCAATTTTCCTTACAAGTGACAAATTTAACCAAGGGCCTGAGCACAACCTCAAGTAGAGTTTGTTGTACCCAGCATTTGTATCATTTACTGCTGCTTTGGGGCTGCAATGCAAATCTGTAGATTTGCATCTTAAGAAAGGAATAACAAATTTAGTAATAAATCTCAAGTAAATCTCAGTGTGGGTAAAGAGAGCACCCAAAACTTCTCATGAGCATGATTACCCACCAGCACTACAGTAAAATAAGTAGGAAGACAGATTCAATCACCACAGCCAAAACATCCACTCAAAAAAAGTCACCAACACTCAGATTAAAACGTACTCAGCTACACAAAGAGTGACAAGCAACAACCAGAGGAATTGTGTTTTTTTCAAGAACACAGCTCTCAGGAGATCATAATTTACTGATCTGACCATGTGTTCTATAAAGAACAGTCAGACAAAAAGATTAAAAAAAGCTTTTGGGCTGTTTTCATGCTCATGAGTAGTTCTCAGGCAGTGTGGCTATCCTGACACCAAGCAGAACTAAGTCTCATTCATTAGAAACCATTTAGATACCAGTAAAGTATTTAGGTATCAAAATCAACATGCTAAAACTCATATTATTCTGTGTGTTATTTTTTTTAAAAAGTCAACGAAGTAATGACTTCATTGCTGAAGAGGCAACAGACCTTTTCCTCAGGAAGGGGGATATCTTAAAAGGGGAAAGCTCTGTGCCTATCCAAATGTCACCTCTTTCCCCCCCACAACCAAACTGGGTTTTACAAACCCCACAGACACCCTTCACAGACCACCAGCACACACTCCTCATTCTTCACCACGTGCAAGAATGGAGGGCTTGCCAAGTTTACTTGTAACTTTTTACATTGCCAAAAAGCAAATACACAAGGATTTCCAATCCTAATCCATATTTTAAAATGTTGTAGTTCTTCTCTCATGCCTTCCCTACAATGCTTTCTCACCACTATCAGTCAGCTTGAAGAGAATGGCAACCCTCACGTCTCACATCCCTTGAAGCACTGTCCTGGGTTTAGGTAACATTCCCCCTTTTTTCCCCTCGATTTACTGCTCCCACCTTCTTATTTCAACTCAGTATTGGTTAGGAACTGCTTAAAAATAGTAGTAACTGCTTCCAGAGAACTAAAGTCTGCCAGAACCTTCACTGGTATCATTTTATCACTCCTCCACTGCAGACATACCTTGTATTTTAGCACAAGCCAGCTCCTCCTTGTTGCCCAGATGGCGTAACACACATTCTTTAAGACTTCCACACACATATGCCCCACAAATCACACACCATAAAATCCAGTAATTGTGCATACATTTTGCTAAAATTACAATCTCTAATGCATTCTGGTTTTGAGAGATCACAGCTTCATTATACACATGAGCAACATGCGACTGACATAGGGAAAGGTGTTTCTTGTTCAGATATGCCTTTGGGATCAACTACCACTTCTCAACCTTTCTCTCTTACCCAGATCTGTGTTTGGGATGTCTTTGAGTAACAGATACCCAGACAGCCCAAAAGGGAAAAACTGGTCGATTAGAAGTCCCCAAGCAGTTATACTATGAGATTACTAGGGATATCACAAACACCAATACATGCCCCTCATTTACCTACCTCCCAAAATTTTTTGTCTTTTCTGCATATACAGATAGGCAAAAGCTCTGACCCTAGCTTACTAAAATAACACACATATTTAAGTCTGACAAAAGTCTGTAACTATGAAAAGAGACCGTCCTTCCTCTTGTCCAAGGACTCTTGGGTACACCAGGAAGGTGATCTGGCTGAACTCTAACCTTAAAGTGACCATCCTGCAGCTGTACAAACACTAAATGCCTTGGCAAGGAAAGAGAGAAAGAACACACTCTTAGGGAGAAATGACAACCAGACTGCCCTTTACAATGGAAGTGTGTGTTAACATCAGATTAGAGCACAGCTCAGTCGTGGATTCAAGCGATGGTGAAAGCACAGCCCAGCGACAGGTACAGCAGCATCCATGACACAGCTGGAGTGATTTGGACTTTCTGAGCAAAGTGGCACCTTGAAGGTGAGCACTGCACAAAGCTCCCAGGGGAGAAAGCTGCTGGACTCAGGGCAACAGCACAGTGTGGTACAACCAAAGCAGGCTGCAGCAGCCAAGCAAGGATTAACAATGCCACTATGAAAGTCACAGCTTCAAAATTTCCTAGATACCACACATTTACATATTCAGTACCAACACTGGATAAAAGAAAAAGAGAGGTAAAGTAGAGCAACTCAACGGTTGCTATTCCAATACTGTCCATTAATCAGGATGTATTAATAGGCATTAAAACATTTCTAAGTAGTACAGAACCACATGTCATTTTTAAGGCTAATAAATAACAGCTGACACAAAGCACAGGCTGACTGTCACATTGCTTAGCTGCTCCAGACACTTGTCACCCCTTGGCAACAAAAGGGAGAAAAGGTCAAGACACTGTTAGTAAACCCAAAAGGGACACTCACTTCTCCACCAAAATAGAACTTGACAGGAACCATCATCACAAAAATGCTGAGAGGTTCAGGTGTTACTGGCTACTGATGGCTTATGCTTCTGCTGCTATTGAGCTGCCCACATATTTTAGTCAGTTAACATTAATAAGATCAATCTGCATTGTCATTTATTAATAAAGATGGCATTATTTGGATTTGGATGAGAAAACAGTATTAGATTTCTTTTCTAACACACACTATTTATACAGTTCATACAAAAATATATATACTTTCACTGAACTCCTGCAGAAGCTAGATACAGCTAAGACTAACTTATTCCATCTTCTCACTTTCCAAATGCATTCATGCAAAAGCAATTAAGGAAAGAAATCCAGCAAGAAGAAAGCAAGCAAAATAACTGTCACATTTAAAAGCTGGCAGACCAAGTTCTGACCTCCTTCGTCCTTCTGAAAGCATGAAGCCACCAGTGGTTCTCCATGTCTTTGTCTTGGAACAGAAACGGGTTGTAACATACACGCAAAAATGCACCAAGAACACTTAGCTCTTGTTTTTCCACAGAATGGGCCCCTGTGCCTTTTGGGGTATAGTTTTGGGGGTTTAGCTTAAGCCTGTGATTACTGGTGTTTATATTCTACATTCAAGTATACCTACAAAATTGTCTTAAAATAATGGTAGTTTCAGCCTTTAGGTATTGGTCCTGAATCTCCTCTCCTTGACATAGACATTGTTACAGTGAGCTGTGAATCCTGGCTCAGAAATACCAAAAAAACCCATTGATCCAGGATGCTCTTACTTCACAGCAGTTATATTCAAATTGCAATGGACCATGAAAAGAATCAGGTTCAAAATAGTGAAGAAGAGGAGAGGTAACAGACAACATTATGAATTGTCAATGGCATATGGGGGGGGGTAGGAGCTCCAGCTGACTCAGTTTTGACATGTCAGTAAAGAAGATTGTATAATTCAGAAGTAATACTATCAATAGCACAATTTGCTATTTCTGGTGCATTTTAACATGTTCTAAATGGTTTTGTTGAAAAGAGCAAGGTGACGTAAAAAGCATTCAGAGCACATAAATAACCAAAATCATACAAATAGTCATAGCTATCTACACTGACTCAACATCTCAATACAGAACAAAAAGAACCTGTTTTGGACAGGTTACTCAAAGCTGTTACACCTGCTGTGTGCTGTCACACAGGCCAACACCTCCTAATGCCCATTCAATTAAGTGACACAGGATTCCCACATCTCAAGGGAGCCTCTCAAGGGCAGTGAGTGATAACTCTTTTTTATCCTGTTTCTTGCCACATAGCACTAGCTCCTTAGAAGGCAGATATCCCTGAAGTTGTTTTACAGCAGAAGAGGCTGTAAAAGCACATTTCAAAGCAACACCTATGCTGCTCCAGATTTACACTGCAGACTGATCATGGAGGATCTGGTATACTTTTTACCTCTGACCCTGGTATAATACAAAAATTTGGCTCCAGACCTTGCAACTCAAGCAAACAAACACTCCAAACCTATACTCTGTATTTTTTCCTTGACAAGATAAAATTTATTTTAAATCCTGTACATGCATTTAAACTAGGTTACAGATGCCTTTTATGCATCCCAAGATAAGACAATCTCTAGTGGTTAATTAGTGAAACTGAATAGAGGTATTTTTATCATTAGTGCTCATTCAAGTGAAACGGCAAAATTATTTTCTAGCAGCATTTAAAAGTGGAATCTGTATTCAGTTAAATTTCTTCTCTGCCCTAGCTTTTTGGGGTCGTGAGCATAAAACCCCAAGAAACCTCAAAATAATCAAGACCAGCTCAGTTCATGATACAGATACTGGAAAGAAATTTTATATTCCAAAAACTTGGTGACCTTACATTCCTGAGCTAGCATTTAGAAGGTTTTTGGAGTTGCCTGTAAAGCAGCATTAAGACATGAAGGGTTACTAATTCATCAATTGCATGCATCTGTACTACGAGGACTCACTAGAAAATTTGACCCTTAGAAACATATACTCCAGTGGCGCCTCCAAATATGTCAGAGAAACACCCTTACCAACAATTAGAAGGGAAAAGTCATCAATGAGACTGCTACTGGACAGGAGTTTAGGTAAGACTAGCTTTTTTGCTCACCTTGCCAAGAACAAAGAGACAAAGTTTGAGTAAAATGCTTCAGGATGATAAAACTGAACACAAAACAGAATGTTTCAGTGTTATGATCCAGTTACCCACTCTTGAGGAACTCCAAGCTATACAGCCTGACCATATCACTGGCAAGCAGCTGGCAGCCAGGCAGCTTCAGTTCAGCAAGTGAAACACAGCCCATGCAGACCAGCACACTTCGTGTGTGCATGCAACAAACAGCACCACAGCACATGGCTTGGGACAAATAAACTCATTCTATTTCTAAAGAAGTGGCAGGGAAGTAGGAAACGCAGTTACTGTTCAGTGACTTCAGTTGGACTGCTCACAGGTAAGCCACCACACATTTCCAAACATGGGCTCCAAGCTACATTCCACATTGTGAAATTGCACAAAAGCGTGACTTGTATAGTAGTATTGATTTACGTTGTCTGCAACGCTTCCAAACTCTGCCACTACCTAAAAATGCTTTACAAAGAGCTTGCAGAAAGAACTGCAGCAAAACCCTCTTCACACCTAGGCTAAGCAGTGTTTTTAAATACAAAGGTAACATCGGAGTTTAACTGCAGCAGATTCAGCTGAGCAGAAGTAACTCTCTCCCCTGGAAGACTAAAGTCTCCCAAGTCGTACTGAATCACAAAACATGCATGCTTACAGAGCCATTTGAACTCAAGTGTCTCCAAGCTACACCCAAGAATTAGAATCACTGTTCCAATTTGTCAGCAATCACTGGTGCCAGGGCAAGTCCTCCTCAGCATCTGTATTACCATTTTCAAACACACACATCTCTTTTCTCTAGTGACCAGTGATAGCACTCCAAGGAATGGCCCGAAGCTGTGTCAGGGGAGGTTTATGCTCAATAGTAGGAAAAGGTCCTTCACCCAGCGGGTGGTTGGGCATTAGAATAGGCTCCCAAGGTAAGCAGTCACAGCACCACGTCTGACGGAGTCCAAGATGTGTTTGGACAATGCTGTCAGGCAACCTGGTGTGATTCTTGGGGTTGTCCTATGCAGGACCAAGAGCTGGACTTCGATGGTCCTTGTGGGTCCATCCCAAATCAGGATATTCTGTGATTCTATGAAAAGCAAGTAAATTGTAGAAACGCACTGTGAACATTGCTGTTTTGAACAATGAGGTAGAGGCAAAAAAGGAGAAACCCTCATACCTTCAGCATGACAGCTCTATGGCTTGTCCAGCGAAAACCAAAACAGACAAAACCCACTACTCCATACATGCAATATGCAGAGTTACTTACTCTGCTCTCAGTTATTCCCACACAAATGACAAATGTCTCTACTAAAGGAAGCCATTTATAGGAGTAGAGGCCAGATATAAAGAAAGCCAGCACAGGCTCAAAGGGTGCATTTGTAAATAGCTGTATTACCATATATGCATCTATGGATCTATGGTGTTGGATTTTAAAAAAACTGCCTCAAAATCATTCCCTTCAGTGCAGTACAGCATACATTGCTAAGCTCAGCATGAACGTGCTAAGCATAACCCTGATAAGGTTTATTTGCACTTCTAACATCAATACAAATTTGAAGTTTAGCCTTCTTTGTACCTACAAGTAACATCCTATAGACGGAATAAGTCTAGGTGAAAGTAGGATTAATTTCCCTTTATTTTTATTAAAACAATGGGTTGCCCAATATTTAGTCAGAGCAGTCAATATTTTTCAAGTCAGTATTCAAAGCCATAACAGTTATATTTTATTTGAAAACTTTTAGTTTTTGGAAAGAGAGTGGGGCTCAAATTAAGAACAATGAACACTTAAATTGCAAAGCTGGTTTTGTGATTAAAAAACCCCAAATGTTTTTATTTTCTTAACTTTCATAATATAGGTTTAGTTTCCTATAGTAAAAGCTTCCTCATATTAGGTTATCTCCATTCTAAACATGAACTTTGGTTTTTACTGGTGACATAGTTAAACTGAAAAAACATTTACTGATGACAGGATTCTGGCTTTGATGAACACATTGCTCAGGAGATGACTAAGCATTTCACATTTAATGGCATCGAATTTAGGGAACGGCATTATAATTGCTTTGTTATAAACCCATCAAATGTCAATTTAAGATTTTTCACAACAAATTAATCATACATTTTAGCAAGGAGAAAAAAAAATCGCTATGCCTTTCATACATCTTATACATATATATATATGAAAGTACACAACAAATTGATCCAGGCACTCTTAACATGTTATGTGTCCAATAAAATGTCACATAAGATCTCTTCTTGAATGCATCTATTGCAGTATATATTGAACATAATGAGTGTTTCATCCAGAGATTTTTCAGACCATGCTAAGGAAACTGATTTATCATTTATAATATTTGTAACGTTGAAAAATTACAAGTTGTATTGGTTGTAGGGTGTAACCAAGGCAGCGTTCACAAATTCAGAACAATGCTGACAGTTTCCATCACTTTCAAAAATGATTGGTAAAAATTCAAATCCAGCCTTTACACAGCTGGGTCAATTTGGTGTTCAGGGAAGATGGACTGCTCTCTAACGATTCACTGCGCAGTGCAGAGCACTAAAAAAAGAAAATTAAAGTAGCATGGATTTATCTTTGTGTCCGAATCCTTGTAAACTCCTGGGATTAACATGGTCAATTATGAAGCCAAAACCAAGAAATCAATCATGGATTAAATCTGGTGAGACCACAATGCTGAATTGCTTCAGAAAAGAGGGGCGTTGAAATACAGAATAAATTGTCAGTGGTAGCAATATAAACCAGGTACTGTAAAAAGAATTAGGACAGATTTTTAAGAACAAAAAGCAAAGCACTATCTGGACAATTTTGGATTAGGTTGGCCAATCGTTTTTACAATATTCTGCAAACTTTGGCAGGCTATTCGTAGGGTCTGTTTCCTGCAACTATTGCTACTAAAGAATGTTTTCTTGAATTGGAGACTATGATTAGCTTTTTTGGTGGGCAAGAAGGGGATAGTGTTCTGTGCTGCCCCAGGTCTTCTGCATGTTAAACCTGTGTATGAGGCTGACAAACACTGCAAGAGAAAAACATGCACGCATGTAAGAGCGATTTTCCCACAAATTATTGAGACAGTGCTGAGTCTCACATGCTTTGCTCCTCACAGTGTCTATTACTGTGCCTTCTGTATCTCCAAGTTCTGTACTGCCCCCTCTGCAAACATTCGGCACTTTTTGAACTGATCAACATCACCCAAGCTGAGAAACTTAAGATTTCTTTCTTTTTATAGGTTTCAAAAGCAAATGAACAATAAAAATGGAACAAGAAAAAAAGATTCCTTCTCTTTCTGAATAGGATTAAGTTACCTCAACAGACCTCCTAGTACTGCTACTTCAGTCAGGTGGGTCTTCAGCAGGTTCTGGGATGTACCTGTCCCAGTCCCATACTGCTCTCCATGAGCAGAGCATCCATAAAGGTAATCCACATACACCTCTCTCAGGCACCTAATTTACACCTGATACCAATCCTAAGTACACTGAATCCCACATTTTGCCTACCTCAAAGCACCTGTCCACAGAGAATAACTTAGTTATGCAGGATATTCATGCATTTGTGAGAATCCAAAGGCTAGATATCCAAATGATAAAAAATGGAAGGTACACACACATTCCTCCTTTACTTCATCATGATAAGAGCACTATACTAAGCTTACTACACCAACTGGGTATATGCACACGGAAGTAATCATTATTAAATGCCTACTGGCATTTGAAGTATTTGAACAGGCAACTGAATACTTTGAATAAATAAATATTACATGACAGTTAGCTGTCTATATTCTTGTTATCCTTGTTATAAAATTTTGCAACCAGATGTTCTTACCCTTAATTTAACACTGGGGGGAAATAGCGCTCTTATCTCTTAAGAAAGTTGCTTTATATGACAACAGTTATTGTGCTTCAACTTACTGCAAAAATCTCCATGCTTAAGGTTTTTTATTGCCTGGCTGCAACCTCAGAATGGCTAAGTCAATTGGAAACAGAAAGCACAGGGATGTAGGTAGAAGTCAGATGACATAAATCAGGGATAAGCACACAGAAGCATTAGAGCTGTATATTTTTAGTACCATATCAGATACACTCATTTCTGCATACCATTTGGATAAGAGGGCTAAAATTCCCATGCCTGCTTTCCATACATTTAAAAATACCTGTTGTGTTTGACAGGAAGCCATGAAAACATGAAAAACAAATGAAAGGTCTCACACTGCAACATTTCATGTGTGCTTTCACAAGCCTGTGCTATCGGGTCGTCTTAAGTGGTGACCACTGAGAGCGTGCGGAGCACTTAACAGCTGTCATTGCCAGACCTTGCTGACTCACAAAACCACCATTTATTTAAAAGCATGTTTTTCTAGGCATTGTATTTACTCAGCTTTCCAAAGTTGAAAACTCAGCTCTAGAAGTAAAATTATGATTCTGGTGTTTTGTTCTTTAGTGCATTCATCTTGTTTAACACTGCTCAAATATTAAGACTTCCCTTTCAGGATCCACAAAGAAACAGCTTTCTAAATTGGGTTTACAACTGATCTTTGGGTTCTTAAGGCAGAAATTAGAATAATGCAGCATCAGGGTATGGACACAATATTATCCCCTTCCTATTTGTCATGCATGACTCTGTCATGGGTCTCCACTACCAGACCTTGACACTGCGACCACCTATTCCCAGCCCCTGACTCATTCTGCAATATATAATACAAAAGCACTTCATATTAAGTACGTTTCAGAAAAAAATCAACGTGTTCCAGTGTAGTACTGAGCACATTCTTCCTGCACACTGTGCTGGCCTGAAAGCTATCTTCCATGCTACTGTTTTCACAGAACCATTCCCAAAGGTCTTGAACTCTTAGCTGATATTTCTGATATCACCTTTGATCTTGCTGTGTTTCTGCTTCTCCACGAATGACATGAAAGCAATATTCCTGTATGCTTTTACATTTGAAATCTGCTATATTTCAAAGTTCTGATATCATCGGGACAATTTTATATCATCTCCAGTGAAATGTATCTGCTCAACAGATGTGAAACATATTTCATTTCACTAGACAGTTTAAAGCCAGCTGTGTAAGTAATTGAATGAAATGATACTTTGTAAGGATGTCCAGGTACCTGTCCATCAAATCTTTAAAAGCCAAAACCCTGTCACTGATCATCTGCCTCAAGATGATGTTGAATGGTTGGCTTTTCTCAGAAACAGCTTTAGTGTACAGTGCTACTGCAGCCTTACATGGGAAAAACAGAAATGGACACAAAAGAGAGCTTTACATTTGTATGCCATCCCTACAGCCATATTAGGTAGCTTTCCATGTAGATTCCATTGACACTACTAGAACAGATGCGGCACAGCCAGTCAAGAGTGGGGAAGCAGCAGCAATGAATCTTTCAACCAGCTCTGTGGATGGAAGGTCTCGATTCTGCACCCCTCCTGAAAAGTGAGTTCATAAGCAAGGGAACCTCAGCTTCATACCCTGAAACACCTTGGCAACAAGTTTTTTTTTTTGTATGAGGGGTTTTAACACACCAACATTGGGATGCTAGGAAAGGAGACAGCAATAAGTTCTTCCCAAGTATTTACTGTTGTTTAATTAACTTAAGTTTAATCTTAATGCATGCTTCTGCAAGTTGTGTCCAGATGTTCTGTGTGCTAAACTGGAGCACCACCTTTTCCTTCTGGTATTCAGAAAGTGTCATGGAATAAAAGGTAAGAGCCCCAGTGCCTCACTGCTGCAAAACCTATTTATATAAGGCACACTATATCTATTCCTCAGGTGTTAAAATTTCATTGAAATAAAACAGATACAGTAACAAAGGTATAACTGACAGTCATATTCACAATGTGCTTTTTGATTCAACTACATAAATATTTACTCAATATAATCCTTCAGAAGATAAACTTAGAAAGTAGTTCAAGTTCAAATCCCTGTTTCATTGCGATGCTAAGAGAATATTCCCCATACACCACACATCCAAGCAGAAAGTACAGACAGATATTAAATTTGTCCAGAGTGCTGGGAAACAATCAGGAACACACCATATGCACAATTGTGCAACACTACAAAAGTGTTGGGCACCTAAGCTGAAGGATTTATTCCCTCCTGGAGCTCCTCTTTCATGAGCATCACTCTGTACCACAAACTGATCAGCACTCTCAAGCCTCACAGCAGAAACACAAAATAACTCAGCCTTCTTTGTGCAAAGCTAAGGAGGGAATTAAAGATCTCTTCTCTCTCCCCTGCATCCCTAGGATACCAAAACTGGTGTCTCTTGGGTTTCCAGGCAATTTGGCTGGTTTTACACAGTTTTGGAGGCGAAGATCCTTAAGGCTGCTAGTAAAGCAAACTCACCAGGGAAACTAAAACCAAACAGAGCTCTTTCCATTGCTGCAAGACTACAAGATTACTTCTGCCACTTTACCTCCCTTAGGCCTTACACTTGCTCCCAACTTCTATGCAACATAAGCACAGAAGGGACACTGAGGTGCAAGGCTGCCTCTTATAATAATCTTTTCAGTGCTCAAGTGTTGATGGAACTCTCACCCTGCATCATTGACATAAGAGACACGAAGGCTTATTTGCCTCAGTACAGTCTGCAGAAAGAACTAAACACACACAAAGACAGTGAAGAGAACATCTGACCTCAGATTCACAGAGCAGACTTGCATTTTATATATCACACAGAGATATCTGGCTAATAAAATTCCTCCCTATGGTAAAATGATTAAGCTACCTCAGGTTGGAGGTCCCAGAGACCTTCACTTGTCTTCAACCCCTTGCACAGCAGCTCCATGGGAAGGCATAATTTAGCCATATGACATTTGACACAAAACTTAATTCACCTGTCAGACTATAGTAAATGAAGCAAAGAGACAGTCTACAATGGGCTAGAAGTAGAACTTTCAAACTAATTTTCAAATTGAGAAAAGAATCATAGAAGGTAATCATCAAGCTGTTAAGCATTTTCTGAACAAGTCAGGGAAAACCCCAGCAATCCCCATGGTCAGGAAGAAACCCGCTAGAAAAGTTACTTTAAAAATTATTTACATTTCTTTTACACAATAATGAAATTTTCAACAGCAGGTGAAAATCCTTCCTAAAAACATGATGAATGGGATAAATCTTGCAGGAGGAGATTGAAATGAGACATATTTTCATGTGTTTCTAAGTAGACAACAGCACATGATAAAAATCCCTTCCTGATACTTCTTAAATTCAAGACTACATTCTGCAGCACAAGAACTACATTCCTATCTAAGCAGGCTAAAATGCAACGTATTGATGGTTGTAACAGTGTTCAGCCCTCTTGAAAATCCAGTTCTCTACCTGACATCTTCAGGCAGTTAGTTCAGGCAATCAACCTGACCAATTTTATAAATTCACTGGCACTGTAGGGCAAAATTATCTCCTCTCTTTCCAAACAAAACCAAGGCAAACTAATTATAGTTGCAGTTAAGTTATAGTCTTTATAACTTGGAAACAACAGCTAGTTTATTATTTGCCTAGTTTACTATTTGTCTACAGAGTTTTTCCCAATTCTATTAAACAAACTTTTTATTTTAATTAGGCCCATATTCAAGATTTGTAAATATAAACTCCCTTTGAAATGTTTCCATGAATACAGATGCTTTCAATAAGAACATTTGTACAGAAGGAATGACCTTTGTCCCTGACATCTCATGTCCTAGGCTCTGCAGTACCGAAACCTTCATTTTTCCTTTTACAAATATTAAAAGATTGCAGTGAACAGAATTTGAGGAGCGAAAGTGAATTTGATGTTGTTAAACATGGAAGAAAACAAGATACTTATGGCTAAATTAATTTTGATGAGTTTTTCTTTTTATAAGAGAAAACGTGAGGAGTAAGCATCAGTAAGACCCATCCATTTAATTACTCTTACCTCAATAATATACAAAACCACATTCTTGTAGAAGCAATACAGAATGCATTTGGTAACTCGATTGTAACTCCAAGCACCATGGACCAACAACAGCTTCTCCAAGTAGGCAAACTGAAAGACAGAATAGAAGTATTCACATATATAACTGATAAAAAAAGGTGAATAAACTAAACACCTGCCCACCCCTCCAAAAAAAAGAAAAATCCTCCAATCAGATATGAAAGCTCTACAAGTGCAATATTTAAATAGCTTAGCAGTGCATTCAAAAAACAACATGTAAAATATTTATAGATAGTGTCCTTTCTGTAAGAAAATTTGTGAACGTTTGAAAGTGTTCCTCACTGGCTTGGAACAACAAGTGTTCTAGTGGTATTACCGTTCTCACAGCTAAATCAATATTTGACAGCTTACAGGGTTCAGAATCTCCTTTCCCCATGTTAAATGAACAGTCTAATAATTCGAACTGTCTTGAAATGAAATAAAATTCACAAGGGAGAACAGAAATGAAAAAAAATAGATGCACAGAGTAATTTATACAGAATAGATATTTACATTAACATTTCTAGCCTATGAAATGTATGCAATCATGTGTTATACAAAGCATCTAAGATACTGTATAACGGGCATATATGCATATATACATATATAGGAAGGGGCATTTGCCAAAAAGGGAAAGCAAATGGATCTTGTACAAATGGGTACCTTTTAATGCTAGTTTCAACACAGATACAGCCCAAATTCAGCATTTTCAAAAAAGGGAATTTTACAGGACCAGTCTTATAATCCAGCCCAGGAAATGCGTAATTTTCTACTTATGGTTGTCAGTGAATTTTCTTATGGCCTGCAGCATTCCTCTGCTGTCCAGTACACCAGCTCAAACTAGTGACTGTGTTTACTGTTCAGCATGTATGTACCTGAAGGCATCTGGGACACTAAGGTGGGACCCTTATTTGCTTTGCTTCCTTTTCCATCAAGTGACTTCACAGGAAAAACTTGCCTTCCTAAATTAAGATTCTAGATCCTTTATTTTAACCGAAACTTATTTGAAACTGAAAGCTAAAGTAATGAATTACGACTGCTGTGAGATAACTCTGCTCCCGTGCTTTCCAGGACTGAAATCACTGAACCACAAATCCTGTAAGGACAAACTCTCTCTGTCTTGCATCAGCAACTCAGATTTGTTAGGATATGCCAGCAAAGGAGAGAAAACAAAAGTGAACCAAGCTTCACAGTTGAGTCTCTATCCAACCTGAGCCAGGGCTGAAACTGGGAGACTCAAGGCAGTAGTTGATCTATTAGACCCCTAGTACCTCACGTTAATATGCAAGACTGTTACAATTTTCCTTATCCAAATCACTAGCAAAACACATGAGAAGTGATGGGAAACTTGCCTCTATGTCCTTACAAGTCCCCCCCAATCTCCTGTAGAGAGGTAGTTATACACACCCTGAAACCTTCTCTCTGCTGAATCTAAAGATTGATCATTTTGGATGTAGCCTTCTCTAAAGCTCAGGGCAAGGAAAAATACTACCATTAATTGCTCTCATGAAAATGAGGGCACTACAGAACACAGCAAGGAAGATACTCACAGCCTACATAACACACTGAGCCTGCGCACACTGGTGAAGAGCCCCATTAAGACATGGCAAAGAACTAAGTTTATTTTGATGTTAAAGTTCTGCAAGCACACAGATACTGGCATAGAGCAACAGTACGGACAGGGGCTCTAATATAACACTGCCTTTGTTTGGCCACTCCTATATTTATAGGGTTTTAAATCAGCAGGGAACATTACAACCATCTGGCCAGCCTACCTGTGAAACAGTTTATGTAAGGTTTCACAGTCGTCTCTGTATCGACCCTAGCAGAACTTCTTTCATACAGAGATTCTCATTTAGAAAGATATCTCCATCTTGACTAAAGGTGAGGTTGGGGGTTTTTAACACAGTGAAAATGCATCCTCAGTACAAGCCAATTTTTCCAAAGAAGAAAACTGAAACAAGAATATTTGTTGAAGAACACAGTTTTCCTAGTCGAGAAAAGGGAACAGTCCCTAGACACCAGATGTTCTCTGGATTAAGATAATAAAGCCAGTTACTGAGGGAAAAAGTTATTAAAGTCTACTACTGTCTCTCTAAACAGTTAGGTCATTTGATTTGGGAATTCTCTAAATAGGGACCACTGGTGCAATTTCATTTGAAGGAAAAAGCATGATTCAAACAGATGCTCCTTGCACCTGTGGAAGCTATTTGGAGTGGAGTCAGACCCAAACTGGCTTTTTATTTTTGTTTGGTTTATGCTTTGATTCTCCCTGGAATCCTGAAGGAGCCTATATAGAGACTTTCTATAAGTGCCTACTTCTGGCATCACTGCATTTGAAATACTACTTGAACATGAGAAGCTACATTATAGTGGTCATCTTAAATTACTCAGTAAGAACATAGTCTGCCTTCAAGGCATACACATACAGTAATGCTTTAGTGGGAGTTATATGTCTTCACTGAAAGAAACATACTCCATGGAGACTGAGTTTTTCTTTTGAAAACATTTTTTAAGCACACATTACACACACTATTACTCTCTTTTACAAGAGGGATTCCTTTATATGTTTTCTAATTGGCACAAAGCTCTCTACACAATCCCAAAAACTACAATTCCATAGTGTTTGACTAACTTTTGAAAGCTACAATTCTGTGCTGGTGTGACCAGCTTTTATTTCATATTGAACTAAAGAGATTCATTGCTATTTTCAATAACTCACTGACTGGAATTTAAACCAAGAGAACCTTCCACATTCTAACACTAAACAGAAATTTAGGTTTTTGTTAATGCAGAAGCAACACATGAATATGGAATCACTTCTCCAGATTTAACGTTATTGCAACACAAAAGAAATGAAGTGTGCAAGGTCTTCTGTGGACAAAATTCTCACTGCTTATGCTTAGTTATTAAAATAAAAGTAATAAATCATCTGAGGAAGTCAAAGTAAAGAGCATCCAATTAAGTTATACAGCAGAAGCAATATATAATCCTTAGAAATTAAAAATGAAAAAATCTTAACAAGTACCACAGACAATGGTTATGGCAGTTCCTGTAATACTATATATTTGGAATATGCTACTGTTTATGACAGACTAAGTACTTGATAGAACTGCCTAAAATTCTCAAGGTAAGTTTGGTGAAAGGTCACAGTTATTCAAACCTGATATGTAGTGTGCTTCATCTGACTGCAGAACAGAGCAGCAATACAAGACTGCCACTTTGCTTCTCAGCAGGGTTAACACAATAAACAGTGATCTGTGCAAACAGCACTTATTCAACCCTTTTCAAAACCTCACCTGCTACCGAAACTAACAAAAGATGATAGTATTTCATGTCCCTTGGTAGAACACATCTGCCTACACCCTGCCAGAAGGGAACATCAGCTGAAGCTCACAGATCACTGAGCAGACAGTGGATTGGTCTCTGTTCCTTCAGCTCTATCTGTTTTTGCCCTGCAACAGTCTCAAACACATACACTGAGCACGTCAGCTGTAAATACTATTAAGAGGGTGTCCAGCAACTGAAGCACCTCCTTCCTTTCTTATGTTTTTTTTCAAGTCTATATTCAACATCTTGCTTTCTTCATAGTAAAATAAAAAGGCAAAAAGGCTTTTTACAGTCTTTTAGCTGAAGTAATTAGTTTTGAAATTGATGGAATAGTTTGCGAGCATTCGCCCAAATAATGTTCAAGATAACATATGTAAAATGAATATGCTGGCCAGCTCACTAGAACTGTGACCAATTCTTCGATGCATCATATGGTTGAGGGGAATAAAAATAAAGGAGGAGGCACCTCTAAGAGCTGCCAAACAGCCAAACTTTCATGCACCTGGTTATGGTCCCTACTCACAGTAAGAGAAAAGAGCTTGCACCAAGACAGGTGAGTTACTTGAAAGCACAAGCACCACAGAAAGAAAGTGCTTCCCCCAATTACTGGAGGACAGAAATATTGCACAGCTGTCACGAGGAAGCTAAAAACTTTGAAGAGATGTGCAGTTTTGCCCTGAAGAATACAAAAAAATGACAAATTCCCAAAATATATCCAAAATATGTTTTAGCTGCCTTGAAAAGGAAACAAGCAGAGATGCTTCTAGTCTGAAGGGCAGAAGAAAGCCATCAAGCTCTGCACAGCGCATTTCTGACAAGGCAATACGACAGTTGCTCTTTTTTGTATCTGACCTGTGCAATGGCATAATCCGAGCAATTGGTTGCCTGCATGCCCTCGTTGCCACTGATCCCCACTCCAACATGTGCTGTCTGGATCATTCCTACGTCATTGGCACCATCCCCAATGGCAAGTGTTATGGCATTGACATGTTTCTTGACCATGTCTACTATTTCGGACTTCTGTAGAGGAGATACTCTGAAAAGTAAAGAAAAAGGTGTCAGTTTCTCACATGCTGAGCTATGGGCCTTTCCCAAAAGAACAGCTGTAATCTAGATTTAGAAATAATCAAAGGGCAGTTGTTGGGAAGTTTCTTTATTCAACAACTACACTTCAGAACCTGTGCCAAACTATTTCAGAAGGAAAAAGTAGCTTTTAAAATAGTTTCATATTTACCTACTTGCTCACAGTTGATGCAAAAGAGACTAAATTGATATGAGCCCCTCCCAACACTGACACACACGGGTGATGTTATATTGCAACACTGGAGAAGTGAGTTTGGTCTTCTGTGACAGTTTCCAGATTAACAGCGCAGGCTTCTCTGTTCGCTGTCAACACTGCATCACCATCCAGGAGGAGAAAGACCACGAATTCATCGGAGACATTTTCAATGATTTAACAAAAGGTACTGCAGGCTTATCTTATTATTAAACAAGTCCCATGACACCTGAATATTCCTATCTGATTTAATGGCAGTTACTTGAATCTGATCCTTCTCATTTTATATCAGCTTCAAGTTGATAAAAATTCATGGAATTCAATAGAGTTGAACTAGTCTAAACCAGGCAAAAGTGGAAAAGTACTCAAGACTAGGTTTCTAAATTGGGTAAGACAACCAAAATGGCCTTTTGTCATAGAAAGGAGGGATCAGGTTACCAAATCATGAGGTATTGTGGAAATACCTACATGTAGATTAAATATTTCCATTCTAACCCCATCTGTACAAACAACTCTAATTCCTTTCCCCATCAGTTTTAGTTAAAGTTTCAAATTATTTTATATTTCTTTAAATAAAGCTTTAGACAAAACTTTTCCACATCTCAAGTCAGCCACATACCATGCAAGAAAAAGAATGTAACTGATATCTAAAAGCTTTACTATTAAAACAGGGGGAGAATAGGGAGCTTGGGTAATAGGGGAGTGAGTTAGTGAGTTTTTTACATGGCATTTTTTCCAGGGGCTACATCCTGTGGGAGCAACTTACATAGCCCTTTAATACACCGGGCCAGATTACTGCTGACTAAAATAAGCAAAGCCATCTTGTTCACCATTATGTTTTATGGCCTTTATTTTGTTTAGTAAATACCTAAATATGTATTTTATTAGTAAATCACTCTTAAAATAACTTGATGAGTAATTTCAGGAAAAAGAAATTTGCTGGGCTCAAACTTCATATGTGAATTAAACCACCTGAGAATTCTAGCAGCTACCCTGTTCCTCAAAGCCAAACACAGGAAAAAGCTGATTGAGCAATAAAATTTACTTAATACCATTGGATAGATGCATGAAGCACTCCATTACCTGTCACTGAAAACATCACTTGGCACTATAAAGGCCCAGTTAAATTACCAACACAAAAGCCGAACACATTAACCAACCTATGGTGTGCGAAAGATGTTGGTTTGTAATTATAAAGCAGTTCTGCATATCATCTACATCAAATTTTAACTTTTCCCTCATACATGCACTCACACTCTCCTCCCTCTCCCCCAGTATTCACATAATAAAATACTACAACATGAAGCAAGGAGTCAAAGGGACTTCAAGCCATAAAATGAGAACTCCAGAAGGACTCAGCCAGTTCTGGAGGGTTTGGATTGATAAGCGCACAGACCCCCCGCCCCCTTACCAGCCCCAGGGGCACCTCCAGTGCACAGGGCCATATACTTTTGGCAGATCCCTCATGCAATTATTTCTTCACAGTGGAGTACTGCACATATCTGCTAACTCCCTTTTCAGACACACACATCTTTTGGAAGCTCAGTTTGTGGTCATTTACTTCTCAGTTATGTAGCAATAAATAGTGAAGAAGCTCCCTTCATGAAGAAGTCTCTAGTAAGCTTAAAGGAGCAGGGGAAGGAAAAAAGAACATGAACAGCATCTCTGATTCTGTAGTTTAAACTAGCAGCTTACAAACACTTCAGACATGAACAAAATGTGGAAGAAATGCTCAAGCTTGTTCTAGGCCAGTTTAGCTGGGGCTGTTCAAGGTAGCTAATACAGCCTGTATTCACTTCTGTGCCTGCAGTGTAGGGATAGTTTCAGATTTTAGCTCAACTTTGTCATTAATAACCTATTATTTGCAAGTCAGTCGAATGTCTCTATATAAATGCATTTATCAACCACTACATAACGTTCTCAGAGTATTCTTTCACTGTCAACCAAATAAATTTAATTATACCCAAAGTTATATAACACCCAGATAATGTTTAACATCCCTATTTGCCTAGTGAGGCTAAACAAACTACTGAAAACACTACATATGCGTTTTAAATGCCACAAATATTTAAGCATTTGTTGTAGATTTCATCTTCCTAAACCAAGACTTAAGCACAAAGTGTTACTTCTTTATAGGTGTTTCTTCTAAAAAGCAGCTTTATAGCAAACATCCTCTTTGACACCTTCCCACAAAGTAGAGCCCATGACTCAAGAGAAAATGTTTTGCTGCACACAGCACACTAACTACAAAAGCTGAAAATTGAGATGGCTACTGATTTCCTGAGGGATTTTACAAGTCACAGCCTCCAAACCTCTTCTGCTCCTTGTAATCTGTTGGGTACCAACACACCGTATTAGATGGCATTAATACTCTTAGCCAGATCAAAGCTGTGGTTCAATTCTCCACAACTGAAAAGCTTTCTACATGATGAACTGAAGATTATAGCACAGAATACTGTTAACCTGCAGCTTCCCCCAGGAGATATCTTGCAATGGGAGAAGGAATAGCCAAGTTCCAAAAACTGCAGACAAATGCAAAAACTCAAAGCACAAGAAAAGAACTGCTTGGAAAAAATAATTCTGCAGTGACAGGCAACTACTGGTACTTATTGGATAAAACATCCCCAGCTTTCACTTTCAGCAACATCAGGATATACACCTTGCCTTGATATACACCTTGCCTTGATATACACCCAAGTAAGAATTAAGACGTGAATAAAACACCAGTTGCATCAGAATCATCTGCTTATCCATGTGTTCATTCACTGGTCAGACAGCAATGCTTCTTATAAAGGTTCTTTCCGTGCAGCTCCAGAGTTCACTGGAAATACTGGTTTACGCTGAAGTTAGTTTTATTGCCTCTGCTCAAAAACATGTTTGCCAACAGATACAATCAACTTCATGAAGATGTATTCTCTTCTACCTATATTCTGGGGGAAAAAAGAAAAAGTAAAGTTTCAAGTACCACAACTATAGCTGCCAGACTGAGTCTTCAGATTCTTGCTCCAACTTCTTCCCCAGCAATCTGAATTTAACCTACTCAGGCTGCAGAGAGCCCGAGGTCAAGGCTTCCCCTTTACCAAGTGTTTATCACTCAACATCTAGCTGTGCAACATGAAGTGTTCATGGATGATGGAAGGATACATGAAGTTAAGTGTCAGCTATACAGCAGACCTGCTCCTTGCTAACCTCTGAGACTTCCTTCAATAGCCTTGCTCTTGAGAGAGTAAAAGCTAATATGGAAAAATAGAAGGTTGTCTTCACTCTCAAACCTGCTTAGTCTCTACTAGCACCTTCAACAGATGAACAGAGAAAGCAATTTCCATCCTAAAGGAGATGACTAATGCCTTTGTATCACACTGCTTCCTCTGTACCGGCATAGGTGGAAGCAAGACAGAGCACAAAGAACTATACCTCATGAAGAAACCAGGAGAGAGAAGCAGCCCAGAGCCAGAGATTCTCAGAAAGATATGGACCTAATTATCCTTAAGTCAATTAAATTCATAAGGAAACAGTGGAAAGAGGCAAGGGGGGTAAGCAGTTTTCAGATAACGAAGTACTATACTGTTACTATCAGTAAATACCTTAACCTCCCTCTTGAACTTAAGAGGAAGCTCATGAAAAAAACAGCACAGGGCACAGCACAGAGCAGTAACATAGATGGTTTCCATAAAGGATGTTTCAAGTGGCTTCCCAGTGACTTCTGCAGAGCAGTTCCAAATGGCTTTAAACATTTACTCTGCATTTACCTCTTTAGCCTGAGTACACTATGAGCAAACTTCCTACCTGATATGTTTTGCCTTTCAGAACAGTTCTATTTAATATGGTTTAGTGTTAGATAGTCCTGCAGGAAACAGGACTCCATGATTCTTATTGGTCCCTTCAAACTTGAGATATTCTACAATTCAACTCAGCATTTTGATGGGTAGTTTGCTACACTCCACAAGATACCATCAGCAAGAAGTGATAAACAGTTTGTTAGTTCTGTTCCTATGCATATCCATATTTATTGCAGTTACAAATGCTGCTTAAACTGCAGACACTTCAAAGTATATAGATAGAAACCACAGACCAGGAATAAAAACACAGTATTCTGGAAAATAATTACTTTTATTTACTGTATTCAAGTCCAAAGGACCAAAAGAAGGCAGGGTTCTGATAGAGAACTAGCAACTGAGACTATCAACTCTTTATAAAAAAAGACATGATTAATAAAGAACAAAGTAAATAAACTCTATTAGAATCCTTTCATCCATAAGATATGGGCAGAGAGTAGGTGATTAATAAGAGATCTGTTTACATTCAGACCCTCTTACAAGAACCATGAAGAGACACAGGCCCACAATCTCTTCCACACCTGAGCAAGGCACAATTTGATAACCAGTCTCAGCCACCTCTTTTGTTCTGTCTACATGTATTGGGTTTTTTTGGGGATTTTTCATTTGTGAATCCCCTCCAAAAAAACAAACAAAAACCCCCTCCCCCCCCCCCCCCGCCCCAACAAAACAAAAACTCTCCACAAAAAAACCAAAACCCCACACAAAACAACTAAATTTCTGTTGAGGAAGGCATATGTCCTGCACTCCTAATTCAATACCAAAGTGAAAATTAAGATATTTTTATTCACGCTTTTAAACTGTTAATGTTCATTTGTGCAAGCAAAGGCAGAAAAGGAAGCTGTTTCAAAGGTTACCTTCTTCTGCTTCTATGCTGTAACAAGTATAAACAAAGGCATTAATGCTTTTAACACGAAACATGAATTTGATATTCTGCTTCCTTGAAATGCCTTGTTAATGCAACACAAAAGGCCCTTAAGAGTCTACCCTTTATTGCAGTTAACATTATTTTACCCTGTTCCATCATAAAATACACTAGTACTTCAAAAAGCTCAGTGACCTCATCTTCAGAAAGGCAGATGATAGAGCACAGAAAGCCAACAGCTATACTGTCACATAAGTGCATGCACTGGCTCCCAGAAAACCGGGATAAATTAACACACCATCAACAGTAATGCTCAGAAAGCAAGGAACGTTACAATGACCTCATATTTTGCAATTCCTAATTACAGTGATTTCTCCTGCACCAGTATGCAGATTTCAACCATGTGTCATCTAATCAAGGGTTAGGCTTGAATTGCAGTCATGGTGCTCTTGAGATATCTTGGAGAGACTTCTGGGTAGCCCATACAGAAGCAAAGTGAATAAAAGCATATCTACATCATATTGACTCAAAATGTGCATTACATTGAATGCTTTATATTTACTAGTTTCTCTGAAACTCCTTCCCCTGCTGACAGCTTTCATAGGGACAGCTCTTGTGCAGAACTAACAATTTTAAAGACAGCATTGAGTGAAATGATGGATAATTTAACGCTCATAAAAAAGCACCAAAGGTATTCATCCACCTACATTTAAGTGTCTTCAGTGGAGAGATCTCTACCTGTACTAATCATGCCACACTCCTTTTACAGTCAATGGAGAGAAACAGGCAGTTCTAGAGTGCAATTCACACAATTCATTCAGCCTTTAAACGTGTACTTTCAAGTTGCAGTTCATATCCTCTTAAAAGGGCCTTTTTCTCTCAACCAAGGGAAAGAAGGCTGAAGGGTAAGCAGTTGACATGAACAAGCCTACTACTGTCATGTAAAATTAGACAGGATGAAAGCCTTCTTTTACATTACTGCCGTGCTACAAATTAACCTAGTGCACAAACTTTTCCTCTCTTCCTTTCTGGTAGGGTAGAATGCCTGCTTCCCCCTGACACAGGCACCTGATGCTGGTCTTCCACCTTCCCTTCTTTTAAAATCCCCACTTCTTGTGCATCCAGTTCTTGCTGATTCTATTGCATAGCCCCTTTTCTTCTGAACAGACAGAAATCTTACCAAACCTCTACTGGCTTCTGTAAGAACAATCGCAGCATGATCCCCAGTCATTTTAGCTGCAGTCCCACTTCTCCATACTTAATTTTTCTCCTGAGGAGAAAGTCCTTCAAACTGTTTTACGCATCCAAATTTATCAAACTGGTTTCAAGTCTATTTTTCTATTTTAAACAGAGGTATACATTCTATTTCACCTATCAGGAGTCTAATTTGATCTTATAATACGTACAAAAAAATCCTCCTTCAATTTTTCAGTCTCACTGACATGCTAGTAACACACTTGACTTTCTGAGCAACACACACTAGATCTAAATTTCAGGTTATCCAGAACAGGGTGTTTTTGATGACTAGCAGGGCTTTAAGTCAAAACACATGCACACACTCCTACATACATGCTCATAGGACTTGTGGCAGTTTTTCAGTGTAATGGTTACCAAAACAGTTCCTTCTGGATTACTTTAGATATGCCTTCTTAATATAAAGCTCTCTTTGTAGCCATAAAACCCTACATTATGCAGTCTTCTGAACAGGAAGAACACAAATTCATTTAGTATTCTCTATCACAAAAACAAAGATTTTTTTCCAATTATGTAAGTTCTCTTTCTTTAAATATATGTATCACTAGAGAATTTCTTTTTCATTTCATATTTCAATAACTGGTTCACCATTCACGGTTGCCACTGAAATGATCTCCAGAGGACAAGGGTTAAGGAATAATCTCTTTATAAGTTGGATTCAACGTACTAAGCAGCAATATAACACATAACACTCCAGTGAACACAGGGTTAAATTTCAAGCCAGCATCTTCTTCCTCTTTGATATCCATCCCTGCATATTTCTGTCTTGATTGCCCTTCCCTCAGCCAGCTTTCTGGGGCAAAGATTAAATAGAGAAAATCTAGTTTGGAAAACAAACAATTTGCAAAGTGATGCGTTAGCATAAACACTGTTGAATGAGATACTATTTTGCATTTTTAACTATAATGGTCACTAGTGGCAACAGCTATAATACGTTTTTAAAGTGAAACTAATGTATCAAATGAATTTTGAGCCTCCTTCACTCCAAGCTGATTAAGACACATTCATTTCCATGCTAATCAGCCCGAGCAGCTCTCATGCAACACGGAAATCAGCCTTTTTCTAATCACAGAGCAAAAAAATTTCAGTCTGCAGAACATGCAGATTAGTGCCTTTATAACCTTGAGGGCATTTACAGAGAGCAAGCACCCATGCGTTTTACAGAGCAGAGCTGTTTACAGAATTTCACAACACACGGTGAAATTATCTGACAATTAACACTATGCCCATTAATAAGCACATTAGCCCATTTACTGTGGCTCTGCCCTATGGTGAAGCCAAAAGACCCATGGGAAAAGCCAGGGTGAGCACCCCCCTCTAGAAACAGAATAGCAATACTTTGGTAGCACCAACCCCACCACGCAGGCAGCAATCATGGAATCACAGAATCATTAGAGATGGAAAAGACATCCAGGGTCATCAAGTCCAACCATTAACCTAACGCTTCCACATCCACCACTAAATCATGTATGTAAGCACCACACCTACCCATGTGTTAAATACCTCTAGGCATGGTGCCTCAACCACTTCTCTGGGCCACCTGTTCCAATGCCTGACCACCCTTTCAGTGAAAAATTTTCTCCTAATATCTCATCTAAATCTCACCTGGCAAAACTTGAGGCCACTTTCTCTCGTCCTGTCACTTGTTACCCAGGAGAAGAGAATCACCTGCACCTGTCTATCTATAACCTTCTTTCAGGATCCTGACAGGTGCTTTGTTTGGTTCTCCACTCTAACTACAGCTCAGAAATACAAAAAGCAGCACTGGACAGCATTACTGTTGTAAACTACTGCTGCTTTCAGGACTATACACCTCAGACACAAGCCACAAACACTGACACAGAAGGAAGATGAAGGCATACGTAGCTAGTAGATTTGAGATTGCCATTTCAGCAGCACTACAAGTACCAAGAGATTTTCTTTTCTTCATTCTGAGTTCTAGTAACTCTGAATGACTTATTTTTCCACCCTCTTTAAGAAATAGCTCCAAGACTTTAATGTAAGAATACATATAAACAATCAACTTGCAACTACATGTTATTGTTAAAAAGCCTAGGATTTCCGAATTACATGCTCCTGGAACAGATAAACATACACAATCTGGAGCAGGGTATCTTAGCCAGTAATTATGGTCACAGGGCTGCAATCACGTGGAGGACCCAATATCCAAAGTGGAAGTACCACATGGGTAAAAAAGTGAGATTTTCAATTTCAGAGTTAGTGGTATCCTGAAAAATAAGGATCATCAGGTATAAGGGAAGATGAGTGAGGCCCCAAAATTTTCATTACCACACCACCAAAATAGAAGTTATTTCCCACCCTTCCTCGAAGTTCAGTCTCTATTTAACAAGAACAAAATTCCTGCAGCAAAATCCCTAAGTCATTAGACATTTAGAAATAAACCCCTCAACTTTTGTTTTCCATAATCTCATAATTAGGGTGTTCCCACTAAGATTAAAACAAAACATAAACCAAATTAAAAAAAAAAAAACAAAAATTCAGACCACTTATATAGAAAACACTGACAACTGAAAGCCTGTCCAGGATCAGCTCAGTCTTGGTCAACTATTAAATCTGTACTCTGTCCAAAGCCAGGTCAGGTATTAACTTACAGCAGAACATTCACAGCATTCTCACTACTCCCGAACACAAGCTGAAAAAAAGGATCTTCACAAACCTCTAACCTCAGATTAAATACAAGCAATCCTGTTGCTAGAATATTACTTCTTTTTCCTCCTTCCCCTCCTCACTCTTTTCGTAGCCAAGTTTTCTTAGCCAAATCAGTTATACACTGAGTTCATGATTAAATCAAAGCATTAAAGTATCTAGGTTAAGGGAGAGCTTTCAGAGTCTTCAGCTACCACATACGCTGTAAGTTAATATGACCAAATTCACATCAAGAAGATGTACTAACAGCATCTCTGCACATGGCTAGCCATTAACATGACCATGTTCTAGGGCAGCTGTAGCCCTCAAACACATGGTTCAACACATCCATATCTTGTTTAAGGCACCAAAATTTGCTGTGATTTATGAAAACAACTAATTAATAGCAGCAGCTTCTGTAACACAAAATAGAGGAACAGACAGCAGAGTGAACACAACATATATTGGTCCCCTGCACCCCTGATTGTCAAGCCCCTTTCAAGCATGAGGACTCTGTTGCAGAGAAGAGCACGATAACCCAAAGTCGTACATCATGGGCTATCACATGAAGCGTAAGCACACCACTTGCTCCAAGCGTTGGCAACTGTTGGGCAAGAGGAGGCCAACCCGGTCCAGTCTCACCTTTGCCAAAGTGCTTGAGCTGACTGTCCCCAGAAGCTTGAGCAGGCATTTTGGTGCAGTCCAGGCAGAGTCAAAGAGTACTTCAACAGCACAGGATGAAAAGCCTCCCAAAACTGAATTCCTTCTCTTTCCAAACTTGCACTGACTTTAGAATTATGCCTCTTTAAAGTGCCAAGCTGGCTACCTTGCTGTTACTGAAAGGGATCTTAGAGAGTTTTGACAAAAAAAAAACCAAACAAAAAAATCAAAGAAATGGCATCTCTGATTTCTTGAATGTGTCTCAACTCTCAGAGGTGCTTTTCTTTTCCACATATGATTTTTCATTTTATCTTCATCTGTATTTCTGACCACAGGATCAGCCATAGCAGTACAGACAGGGCTTTGCACAGGACAGTGTTTCATGGAGTACGGAGAGTAAAAAAAAGCACATATATTGTGCTTACTATCTCAAATTCAGCCAACCATCTTGCTTCCTAAATTAGACTAAGTATACAGAACTAGGATCCAAGTCTTCAAAACGTCAAACATTTGCATCGTTACAGAAAGAACACAAAATGCTGCAGTTGCAGTTTGATAACATACATGCCATGTCTCAGAGGACACAGTTAGTACTAAGTAATTGCTGTCAGGACAGGCCATGCCTTCCACCACCCCTTTTACTCAAGGGAACAGACAGACATATGAACAATTACATGTAAGGAGCTTTGAAACAGCATAGAGAAGATAGGTGCATTTAAGTTAACCTTTTCCCAAAAGCTGGCCGAAGGACATTGCCTAAAGGACCTTCTTTCCTGGAGAAAAAAGCAGCTTTGAAACATTTCAGCAGGCATTATAATGAACCCTTTCCTATTAACTTGTGGTCTTCTAAAGGTGTACTGCTGGGCCACTGAGATGCAGCATGAAGTACCAGAGTGTTATTAGGCGCAAAAGAAAGCAGATTTCTTCCACATCCACTTCTGTACCATGTTAACAGCAGAAGAGTGGTGTCCTCTCACTGCTACAATGGTTTTTAGGTACTGGCCAGCTTTAGATCAGTAGTGCCAAAGCAATGCTAAATTTGGGCATATGAAGTCATTAGTGTCAACACAACTTGAAGTATCATACAGAGCTACCTTATTCTTGCTAATGCAACACTTAAGATCACCCACAAGCCCAGCTGCAACTGGAAGAGGTAAATGAGCCAGGCCACATGAAACATCTCCTTAAAAAGATACCACGGAAATTGAGACAGAAAAAGAATTGCCAGCAGTTGAACTGTATTCACTGACACTCCTCATGACTCAAGTAAGATTAGAAGTAAAAAACCTGGGAGGAAAAACAACGAGGTGCCCAGCACTGAAAAACTCATAGGCTCTAAGGGAAACGAGGAAGCAGCTTTCTTGAGTTATACTGTCCACATGTACCAGAGCATATCAGTAAGGTTAAGTTCGTGCTTTCTTTTTTAAATCCAGCCATGAAAAGCAAATCAGTTTACAGTCATTTCTGTTCAGAGAAAAGCTTAGAGCTGATGCATGCTCATAGGACTTAACAATACGACTTTTGCAGCAGCACATAGCAATCTGTCAAATTACACAATGAATTTTATTCTATCTTTTAGTTACAATCTAAGACTTGAAAGCTTAAGTTCATTGAAATCTGTTTACTATATATCAAAAGTTGGTAAGTTTATATACTTCACATACTGCCAAAATTCAAGTAACAGCAATTCATTTTCAAATACAATACACTGAAAAATCCTATAGCCAAGATAGTGAGGTAAAAAGCACTCCCCACGTTCAAGCATGACCTGGCAACTGGAAAGCAAGATCTAAAGACATGTGTCAGAAGCTGAACACAGGTGTGATAATGCAAAAAGCACTCATGTTCAACAAACTCAGCAGCCATATAACCAATACCTTCTACAAGGTAGTCTAAGTTGCAGGATGCAAGGTATGTAGATACTACTTTTAAATAAACTGTGCCAGAGAGCCTAGGGAGAGGGAGGGAAGAGATGAGCGCAATACATAAGAGGCTGATCTCAAGCCTCCTAAAATGACATGTGCCAAGTATTTTGGTGCTGACAACTGCAGATGGGAATCCACAGTAACAGTTCTTGTGGCACAGCTTGTACTCTAATCACCAAAGAAGCCACCAGCACACATCTGCATGGCACTGTATTTTCTTAAACTAAATTTTAAAGTGTAATTACACTTTCTATACATCTATAGCATTCTATACACCTTATTTCTCTCCAAATAGGTCAGAGTAGCCTTGCCAGAAGTTTGTTGGCAGTGGTATGAAAGCTATAATCAAAGGTTTCTACTACAAAATTCCAGGAGGTCACAGCAACTCTAACCTAACTTGAAAGTCATCAAAACACTCATTTCATGAAGATGGAAAGATTATATGAGCAAGTCTCCTATGAGTATAATGAAAAACATCAAGATCACAAACTACTAAACAGCCTTACACTCACACTTGATTGTGACTTATAAAATAAAAAAAATATCAAAGTTCACAATTTGGAATAAAAACACACATCTAAAAACAGACTGAATGCCAAAAAAAGTAATTTACTAAATGTTCTGAATGTAAAAAAAAAACCCCACCAAACCCCAAACAATTTACATGGAACAGAAAAACTGCTTATTCTCTACATGCTCAGGTATAATAGTACAGTAGACATCCTGCTATTTCATTTTTAGTACAGATTGTATTCATATTCACATTGTTCATATCCAGTACAAATAACACCCCAAAAGCAAGCCAGCAAATGTTGGAACTGGGCAGAGCAATTAGCCCAAGTGAGGATCCAACCTTCTTAAAGTAGCTGAGACATTGCTAATACATCATTCTTCGCCCAGAACTTAGTTCACAGGAACAAGGTCAAACACTGTGTCCAACTGGAAATGATCAGAGGTACCATAAGATTCCATCCTGCTCATCATCAATAACCCAGATGCTGACAAGGGATATCCTCAGCAAATCTGCAGATGGAGCTGAACTAGGGGGACTAGATTACAAGGATTCAAATGGGTTTTATTGAAAGGAGCCTTCAGAAATTCAGGCACTCAGTCAACAAACCTCATGGAGTTCAAACAGAGAAGGGCAAAGCTCCACACCTCAGAAAAGAATAACCTCATGTACTACTGCAGGCTTGGAAATGGTCAGCCCGTATCCTGGTTATGATGGGCATCAGGTTCAGTGTGAGTCAGAAGTGCACCATTAGTGCAATTGAGGCACACCACGTACTAGGTAGTGACACAGGACAAAAACAAAGGTATTATCAGCCCTCTCCTCAGCACAGGTGAGGGAAAATCTAAAATATGTCCAGGTTTTGAAGCCAAGTTGAAAAGAGAAGAGAATTTAGAATGAGTCCAGTGGAGAATTCTTAAGATGGTCAGGGGTCTAAAATAGATAACTTGTAAGAGGAGGTTGTGTCACCTGGGCTTGTGCAGGTAAAGGGCAGTTTAACAACAGTGTATGACTGAATAACATGGATTTACCTCAAGTCTCCTGCTGTATCGCAAATGAAACAAGGGCCAATGGCCACAAATTGAAAACAAGGACAGTCAGGAAGGGACATCATGGATGTTTTCATGAAGACATTGAGCAATGGAAAAGATCTCTCAAAAAGGTTGCAGAACCTCTGTCCAGAAGCTCAAATACAAGAAGCTATGGCAAACTTGATGTACTGTGGATGACAGCATGGCCTTGAGCACGAAGTTGGACTAGCCCTTCAGAGTTCTCTTCCACCTACACAGTTCTTCACCTGAAGCTTCAGTTTAGTGGCAATGGCGACACTCCCCTCCTAAACAACTAAAACAGTCCCTTAAGAGGGTTCCCATGTGGTTCTGCCACACAACAAGGCCAGGATTTCAAATGACTACACTTAGCACAGATGCTGCCTTGTGTGCTAAAGGTCTCCAGTGAGAGAGCGTAACTGGGCACTGCAGCAGAGAAGTGACGTCACCTCCTTCCCCTGTGTGCAGTCATCATCCCATGTTACTGGAGCATCTTCCCCAGGTAAACAGTCTCCTCCTTCCAACCTTGCCTTTTCCTCATCCATCAGCACTTCAAACTCTTCTCACCATCACATCATCCCCTTTGTTTTGCCTGAATAACCCACTGCTATTGAAGCTATATAAATAACTTCATGTATAATTTCCTTAACTCAAAATTTTCATATTTTAGCAGTGGATACATTAGACTTGGCAACTTTTAACTTAGCAGCTCTTTGGGTAGACTATAAAATTTCTCGGGTTTTTTATGCCACAGACTTTTGTGAAAAAAAAGTATATCTGGCATAAAAGCCAATCCATCAAAAGAAATAAACATATCTCCTGAGAAAGCTAGACAGCCCATGTAGACTCAACAGAAACTACTGTGATCCAGCAAAAAAGTTCCACATGGCAAAGACTGCTTCAAAGAGGGTCAGCTCTCAAGGACTTAAATTTTTAGCATTCTCTACATTACTATTTTCAAATCCAGCAAAAATCAACATATTCATCTCATTTGTTCATAATGTCTGATCATAACCTGCTCCTCAGAGAAAGGCCTTGTAGTAATAGACATTTCTATTTTCCCCCCCCTCACCTTTGTTAGATAAAAAGAAAGTGAAAACTAGATCTAATTCTTCTAATTTAAGAAACCTGACGAGAAATAAGTAGTAGAACTTAAAACTGACCATTAACCTAATTTTCCTAATACAATTGCTGTAAAACTGAAGTAGATATATTAGAGTTGGAATCTTCCTAAATGTGACCAATATTTGCAAAGAAGTTTGACCAAAGACAGAGGTTTTAAGAAAAACCTTTTTCAGTTGCGTTGGACCATAATTATCATAGTCAATGCTAACTTCTACAGTAACATTTTCCAGTCTTTTACGAGACACACTTTTATTCTTCTCTATCCCTTCTTGTGTTTGACTACTTATCTGTGACATTTATAAAACAGCATAAGTAAGACAGCAGGAAAGCCACAGATGCATTTTAAGTGGCTCTTTACTCAATTTAGTAGCTGACAGTAATCACTACAAACCCAGTCAAAAAATTAATCCCTTCATGGAATTTAATGAGGCTTGAATAAGGCCCAGATGATTAGTCAGTCCTCTGTAAAACTAAGTTCTCCCAATAAGTTCACCTTAAAAAGTTTCCAAGGGAAGTTCCATTCACAGGTCATGCACAAATTATGAATATTTAGCATTAGCAACTGTCTTTGCATCACTACTCCCAGTGCATCGTGCAGCAGTAGATAAAGAAATCAGCTCAGCTGTGCATGCTGATCAACAAATGAAGCAAACCATCACAAGAGCCACTAAGAGCCCTCTCCCCCATCTGCAGCATTCACACAGTTGCTAAAAACTAAGCAAATTAAAATTTCAAAAAGAGGAGGGACAAGAGGAAATCCTTCAAAACAACGTAGCCCAAACTGGAATAATTGCTAGTACAAACAGTCTCGCTTTCAAATATATGTGGGTCAACAGCTCAAAGCAGCAGCAGTCATACTGTTTACTCTCCTTTTGACATAAAAGCCTTTTCCTCTGTGAACAGCTCTTAAAGCAGAAATATCTAAATGTATGCTAATGCCCAACAGAGCAATAACTTCCTTTGATTGATTCAACAGTACCGAAAGTACCAGGAAAAAAGATCAAACCAAGTATTATACAAACAACCCATGCCTTCAATATGGTATGTGTCAGCATGAAAGCCAAAAGGAGTTGAACAAGCCAGCTACTAATGTCTTGCATGGTTCTGAAAGTGGCAGCGTTCTTAAGTGCTTGCAGATAAAAGTGTTTTTCTCAAGTTGTGACATCAATTTACAGAGCTCTGTAATATAATCAAACTGCTTTGATTTAACATGATTTATGAAGCAAAAGCACTTCTGGTGTCTTCAGAAAAAGCATAGGAGTTTACAATAAACACAAGATAATTAACTAATTTTGCAGCCAGTTACTCTCCTGAAATCATAATTAGAGAAAACAAACATGACCTCCCTCTTCCCTTCTTATGCTGCTTAAAATTCCTTCTTCTGTCTTCTATTTCACTGACTCACCTTTCTTTCAACATCCTGTCACTGGAGAGTTTCCAGTGACAAACTCCGTTGGCATTACTTTAGTGAAGACATTTTCAACCTTCCACTAGTTCCTGTACCCTGTTTCTTCATCAAGTTGCTGCAGTGTGTACAGAAGAGTACTAAGATACACACAAGAATAAACCTGAACCAATGGTGTATGACTCCAGTGTGTCACAAGTAGTACAAACTCTGGCTACAACATGTTGTTTTACTCTCCCAGGATTCACGCAATCTCTTTTTTTTCATCTCCTCTCTGATGCATACTCTGTAATTTGAAGGTATTTAACTGCTAGGAAAACACATTTCTGGTTAAATTTAACTCACCATGTCCCAGACACATGGAACACAAAAGAACAAATGAATTGCTTCTTTAGGTACTGACAGATGACTCAGTCCACTTCCTGAGACGTGCATGAAGTTAGAGATAAAGACATTTATCTCTCTGGATAATTGGTGGAAGTAAACAACAGGAACAGGATTGAGAAATCTAGATGGATAGAAAAATATTGAGCTGCTAGAGAGCATCCAAAAGTGGGCAACAAAGATGGTGAAGGGCTTTGGGGGGAAGCTGTATGAGGAGCAGCTGAGGGCACTGGGTCTGTTCAGCCTGGAGAAGAGGAGACTGAGAGAAGACCTCATTGCAGTTACAACTTCCTCATGAGAGGAATAGGAGGGACTGGCACTGATCTCTTCTCTGTGGTGACCAGTGACAGGACAAAAGAAACAGCCTCACGTTGTGTCAGGGGAGGTTTAGGTTGGATATCAAGAAAAGGTTCCTCACCCAGAGAGTGACTGGGCACTGGAACAGGCTCCCTAGGGAAGTGGTCACAGCACCAAGCCTGACAGAGTTCAAGAAGTGTTTGGATGATACTCTTAGGCAGATGGTGTGACTCTTGGGGATGGTCCTATGCAGGGCCAGGAGTAGGACTCCATCGTGTGGGTCCCTTCCAACTCAGCATACTTTCTTATTTTGTGATCCTTCAAGAGGCACAACAGGAGACAGGTGCTACACCTTACCTAAACCTATCTCAGGGGTAAAAAAAGAAAGGTAGCTGTGGTTTTAAACTCCCACAGTCTAAAGAGGACAATTAGCTCAAGCCTGCTTCATGTGGTACCTTCAGTGTATATACTAAAGCTAGTCCCTGATAGATACAGAGACCTGTTTCGTGCATCTCACACAAATTCAGGCATTATAGCTACTCATCATTCGCAGCAGTGGCCTAACACTGGACATGACTAGCTAGAAGCCATGCATTTACAGACCTTCAGCACATCAGTTGCTAAGCAAGGCTTTGGAGTTAATAGTATCTGGATCTAGGAATCTCAACTCCGTGTAAAGAAATTGCTCAGCTATGTCCAAAAAGGCAACATCTTTATTATCCCATAAAATATAAATGGCAAAACTCCCCATCATGCAAATGCATAAATCCACTGTATAGCAACACTCTTCATAGGCAGCTCTTCTGCCTCAATCAGATAAAAAGAAACAGAAGTAAAAAAAGAGGCAGGGAAAAATATACATGTTCAAGTCCTTTCAAACAAGGGCCCTCTGTTTGAAAAAGGCAACTAGAAGTCAATATACTGAAGGCATATTTGATGGGGAAGGAGCAGAAAAGAAAAGCAGCCAGGATACGATTATTCATAATTTCTTCAAATGTGAGAACCTGATAGCATCCCATGAAAACTACCAAGCAGATTTAAAAGTACTATGGAAACCCCGCTCAAGAATTGAAAAGCACAGGAGAAATAACAAGAAAGCAGAGCTACCACTGTTCCTAAAACATCAAGACAGCTAACAAGGAGAATCAACTCCTTCCATATACTTTGTTATTTTCTAGTATTTTTGTTCCTTTGCTTCTTTGGTGGCAGTTGTCTTAAACACCTAATTGAGCTAATGCACTTTGAGAAGGCAAAGCAAACAGGAAGCACAAAGTGATAGGGAGCAAAATCCCAAGGAGCTCTCACCAGGAGAGGATAAAAATCTAATTATATCAAGATCCTCCTCCTGCAAGGACTCAGTCAGACATCACGTACATGCAAGATACCCCGTATTTCTTCTTAGCCACTCTTGAGTCATCCTTTAACATAAGAAGCAATATCAAAAATCAGTAAAAACATTAAAACAGTATTTTTCCAAAGTACGTTTATCTCAGCTAATGCCTTTATTCTTTCTTGAAGTGAACGTGAAGAGAAAATGCACGTGCTCACCTGAGCCGATGAGCGGGAGAGCCACCATTTACAGGAGAGAAGAAAGAGGGCAGCAGTTTTGTACAGGGCAGAGGGAAATCAAACACATGGCCTGCAACTGTGTCAATACAAACTGTAACACAGGTGTTTTATAACAGAATGTTGGGCACCACTACAGAACTGATGGACTTGCAGAGCAATTTAGCTACGCTGGTTTGGGTGATCACACCCACTGATTACTCACTTGGAATAGATGTCAAAGGGCTCTTCAAAACATACATGGTACAACAAAATGTGCATCAGAAAAACTACATGTTCCTGATGTAACAATCTCACATTTGTTTCCTTTGCTAGTGTTTTGCTTGACAGAAGCTCCTCAGCTTCACTACCAACTTCTTAAACAGAATACTTGGTGGAAACAACCAACTACTCCATGGAAAGGTATTTTTCCTTACACTGCACAAATTTGTTAAAAGGCTAAAGAGCCTGCATGAAGCTTTGCTTTCAACACAGCACTACAAAAAGCAGACAAAAAGCTTACTGCTTCCTGAACACAGGAAATACTCTTCTCTGTGCTCCAGAATCCCAAGGAAGCTTCCAGCTGTGAAATAAGGCTCGATGAGTTCTGCATGAAATGTACCAACTAACACCCCGTTTCATCAAGTACAACTTTAAGATGTTGAGAATCAGTTTTGCCCAGACCATTTTTCTCCTATTCCTGAAGGAGAACTGAAGTCTCCTCAAACCAAGTTGTTAGCACAAAAGACTTTCTAAAAGGACAACACATTTAATGCCACACCAAGCTTACAAACTGCTTTGGCACATCCATGTTTCAGTGATGTTTGCTGTCTCCTGAAACCTCATGCAACTCCCACTCTAAGTCCTAACTTTTGAAAACAAAGAAATTTATAGAAATCAAAGTTTCTCTGAAAGCTTAAGTAAAGGAAACCACACCAGTCTCAAAGGGATTAAATTATGGACAGGTCAGTTTGATCCAGAGAATTGAATGATCAAAAAAGTGATTATTCCCACTGTAAAGTTTACACCAGATTTTGGCTGGATTCCTGCTCACATTTCTTTAATTACTGCTGTATAAATAGAACGCATCCAATTCAGTTTCAGCTACAATTTAGGGAATAGATGTCTGTAAAAAAAATATTTCTCATTAATAAAACAGTATTTCACAAAGGGTCACTGAAAGAATGCAAAGTCATCTCCACCAAGCAGCTGAACCTCACAGAGCTGCAGGGTTCGGTGAGAATGACCTAAGCTGCAAGCACGTTAATACACAGTCAGCTTCCTTCTCAGCATCCTGTCAATACCACCAGGGGCTGGTCTTATTTCATTTACATATGCCATAAAAAAAACTTTCCTGGAAAAGAATATTACATTACTGCATGCAGATTTTCAACCAGGAAGCTGAACTTTAGGACAGCACTCATGAGACTCAGCTCCTAAAAAAAAAA